>JAOWBW010000211.1:1025000-1328017 GCA_026119855.1 Campanula takesimana | reverse complement strand
TATAGGATTTCTCTTCAGTAGATTTTCGTTGTTGATTGTTCCGCTGCGTCACTTTCTAACACCAAAAAAATCTTGACCCCTTTCAGAAAAACCATACCTCCGCCACTGAGGGGGAGATGATGCCAATATATTTAAGGGAATAAAGCTAGAGAGACCACATTATTGCCTTTTCTTTATATTCCCACTAGAGGATATTTTATACAGTATGCTCTTGGTTGATCAAACCCACATGAACATGCCTACACACAATTATTTTCTCATACTAAAAATATGTTAATGATTGATAAGAAACCCATGTGTTTTTGCTAACTCATCACATGAGAGAGAGAGAGAGAGAGGGAGAGGGAGAGAGAGAGAGAGGCTTTGACCAAACAACTGACCCTGAAAGTCCAACTTATGGCAATGAGGCTAATTAAATGAAACTAATTAATCACTAGAATGCATGAAAGAACTTGTAACAATCAAAATGAGAAGATGTCGTAGCATACAAATCACAGCACACCCATGAAAAGAGAGAATTGTTTCCTCGGGATTCATAAATTAAGGTAAAATATGGATAACTGTAACATTGTACATATAACAATGTTGAGCAGAATAATTGTTACTTCTTGACTTTGTCCCCCCAAGATCAATAAATGATTCACTAACGAGACTATTAAGCCCTTGAATGGGGGAATGATCTTGGAGAACTCTGAACCGAGAGATGACTCCCCAGCAAGTCCATCCAAACTCATTACTACTTCAGGGGGCCAGAAGGGTGAAGAGAGAAAAGACATACTACTATTTCCTTTACTTCCCAAACCATGCACAACAACTGGATAATAGCACAATCCCCCAACATAATTGACCAAAATAACTTTGTTGACTTAGGTTGCGTTTAATAGCATCAAGCATGATGCTTAATACAATGTAGGGTAATTTGGAGGTAGGATGCATCATTTAATTCTTACATTCAACAAGAATATGTCCAACATCCTCTTAATGATTGAGAATCAAAATCCTTGCTTAACGAATAAGAGCTTCATTCAACACTCAACATCTAGCGCCCAAGGTGATCAAGTGCATCCTACCTCCAAATTACACTACATTATATTAAGCATCAAGCACTTGATGCTTGATGCACCAAACGCAACCCTTAGTTCTTCCAGGGCACTAAGGAGACTGAAATCAAACATGAATCCGGGCATAAAATAACTTCAAACAATATTTAAGTTTCAACGATCATGCTTCTTGTCTTAGATACCAAAAGGAACATATGACTCTCTATGAGGCCGAGACGTTAAAAAGCAATAAAAATTAACACTGGCAACCCACAGCAATTGCTCAGAAACTTCAAGCTAACTAAAAATGGTTATAATCTTGTTAACACATTCACGGTAGCCTCCAATTAACTTAGAATTAGAGATAAGGAAAAGACATGGAGAGCTATACTGAATGCCAATGACAGAGAAAATCATATATAATGCTGCATGGTACTAATACTCATCTCTTAGACTCTGGCTCTCATTTGTCATTAAGTCATAATGCTTGCATAGTTCAGGTGGCAATCCTCTGTTTTAACTACGTAGGTATAGTCAAGACAAAATATAGTACTCCATGATACACCATAGGTGGTAAGAAAGCTAAACAGAGTACAGAAATAACTGCAAACACTTAACAACCACAAATATAAAACTGGAAACACATTTAACATCTGATACAGGTGAAAAACAGCTGATTAACTAGGATTTTTTAGGTTTTATGATGTGTAAAGGGAAAGACGAAGAAGCCACTTGGATAGAGTAACTTGGATTCAGCTAAAATCATGGACTTCGGGTCGTTAATACTGCTTGTCTATCTATATTTCTATGCTTCCTGATTTGAAAACCTATCTTACCTGGGAACGATTACAAGCACGCATCACACTATGCAGCTTGAAAATGGAATGGTAGATGTAGCTGCAAGTAGATGAAGTGTCCTTCAAGTTCTAAATGGAGTAATTCTCCTCCAAAGACAGATGTCACATTTATAAGTTTGTTATTCTCAAGACAAGACTCAGAAAATAATGAACTTGGAGCACCCTGGATTAATCTAATCTATGTGGTAACAGAAGAAACACTAGGAAAGCATATTTTTTTATCACTAAATCTAGGGGCGGGAAGCAAAAGCACATTAAGTTTGAAATTCTGTCCAAATATGCAATTTGTTAGGTAATTGAGTCTTTTTGGTTAATGGACAAACTTGGTTTTATTACAGCAGTATAATTCTGATAAAATAAAATGAAGTCAAGAGAACAAGTTCACATACTATTGCAGAAGGTTGTGAAAATGTCTGAAAGCTCATACACAATCTTAAGAAACTATCAAGACTGAAATTTTGTAACGCTTTAATCTCCATCTTAATGCAAGGAATAAGCATAAAGAAAATAGGGAAAAAAGTTCTATCATTGTATCAAGTCCACTTTTCTGTCAAATCCACATCGTTCTTGATTCATCAAGCATGTTAAACTTGACCATGTCAAAAAGCTTTAACTTATAATTTGCCAAAAGCCATTTGATATAATTGGACTATTAGTCTACAAATCATACACCAAACCTAAAGTTCACTATCAACGATGGATGTATAACCTACAAGAAGATCCACTAACTCTAATAGCTTTGATATAATAAACATTTTCCCAATTGGATAAACCTAAACCTAATCATTGACGATCAAACTGTTCTACATGTCGATAGAACAATGAGGTACAGATTCATATGCAAAATACCACGGATTGAGAGTATATGTCCAGAAACCAATGAAATTTACAGAGATAACAGACAAAATTAGCAGTGAAACTAAAACTTTGAACATGTAAAGTTTTAAAAAAAAAAAAAAAAAAAAAGAACATGTAAAGTTGGTGAATGAGCAAAGCTAACCGTTTGGATGAAACATTTCGGAGGTAAATCGAACCCGAGGAGGCTTTTCCGGATAATTTTCACCAAATGTCATCCGTAAACTGAAGACACCACCTGAATATTCCAGATTAAAAATTACAGCTACAAGAATTGACCTTTCTAATAAACATAATTTGCGACGCTTGCTACAGTGCGAAAATAAAAATTAAAAAAAAAATCTGGTGTGGTACCTTCCCAAGGGGATTCATCGGGGCCAAAAATGGTGGCGCTCCAAACGAAAAGGTTAGCATCAGAAACGGGACTGGCACTGCAACCCTAAATAAATTCATGCAGACCAAAATCAGTTCACATTACATGTGTTGAATTATGCTACGTCTTTCAACTCAATTTCGAATTCTAAAATTGGAAAAAATCTGAGTTCCGCAGTACAAATAAACTTTTCTTTTACTCATTTCCAAACCCGATTCTCTCAATTGAGTTGACAATTATACAATTCAACAATTTCTAGGAACAGATTGAGGATAAGGAAAGAAGAAACGAACCTCAGGAGGTTCATTGATAATGGATTTGAGATCGGACATAAGACGAAGCTGAGCTGAGGTAGCCATGATCAATTTAGCAAAGCAAATCCAAATGGAATTTAGATTGGATTGTCAATCAATCGATCAGAAGAAATGGGGAAAGGGAGGGGAATCTGTGATGATTTTGGGAGAGGAGAAGGAATTCCCTTTTGTCCGTCTCTCCCGCGATCTCTCTGTAATAAAATAAAAACGGTGGGAAAGTAAAAATGGGGTTTCGTGATCGTATTTTGGATGGGAACAAGCCATCCAGCTTAGTTGTCGTACTTGTCACTCCAAATAGGGTAAAGTGTCGCTACATTTCCGATTTCACTTGTGCTTTGTTTCACAACTTAATACACCTACATGTATAACTGTACACATTTTCTTTTTGTTGGTTTTTTCTAGAAATAACTGTCAATTTTTTTGTGTAGACAATATACGTATACTCCCTCCGTCCCGGCACAAGTAGAGCCGTCAATTCGGGACCGTCCCGTCCCGCTATACATATGGGACGGGACGGGACAGCATATTCTTGTCCCGAAAAAATGCGGGACTATTCGGGACGGGGCAAACGCGGGATGGGACGGGATGAGACGGGACGTCCGAATTGTTTTGGACTTCAACTTCAATTCAAGGCCCAGCCCAATTTCATTTTTATTGAGCCATGCCCAACTTCCCAAGGCCCAAAATCCACCAAATCTAACCCAAATACCCAACCCAGCCCCACCCCAGATCACACACGACATCGAGTCATCCTCGACACATTCAGTCATTCAACCTAAATCGCAAATTCGTTTTCTCCCCAAATGCAACATTAACCATTTAACCCTAGGTAGCCGACGGCGAGTGCGACGAGCCGACGAACGACTGAACGAGTAAGTAGTAACCCTTGCCGACGATTAGCGCATCGACGGCAACGGCGACGACTAGTATATTCAAGGGAAGCGGTTACCGGTCAGTATATTCAACCAACCTGATGGCTTGTCTGATTTTGATTGAAATTTTCTAGGTTTAATTTCATTCTCGTTTTGTGTGTGTGTGTGTGTGTATAGATAGTGAACTGTAGGTGGATCGGTTTTTTTTTTTGTGTGTGTATAGATAGTGAACTGTTATCAATTTGATGGCTGATTTTGTGGCTGGTTTTGTAAATGTGTATTTGTTAATGATGTTTGATGGCTGATTTTGTGTGTTTGAAACTTTGAACTTTGAACAAACTTTTCTTTCTTTTGAACTAAATGTCCCTTTATCTAGTATTGTTAATTTGTTATAATACTTAATGTAAGAACTAAGTAAGTATTAGTATTAGTATTCGTTGGATTTATTTCAAAATCGTTATTTATTTTGTGATCGGGTGATTGCGTTAACTTGTCCCGTGTTCGTCCCGTATTGTCCCGCGTCCCGAGGTGATTTGGGATGGGACGGGGAATTTCCGTCCCACCTAAAATTAGGCCCGTCCCGTCCCGTATAGATAGCGGGACAACTCCCGTCCCGTTATCCCGAACTGACGGCTCTAGGCACAAGTAGAACTAGAGGAGGTTGCACACTAATTAAGAAAAACTAGTAAATGTGTGGTAAAAAAATGAAGAGGGAGAATGAGTGGATTCAATAGTAGTGTTAGTTGGATAAATTGAGTGGTTGAAAAGGAAGAGAGAGAATTAGTGGGATAAATAGTAGTGTTGATTGAATAAAATGAGTGGTGAAAAATGAAGAGAGAGAATGAGTGGGGTTGAAACATTTCTATTTTGGGCAGTCTCACTTTTAATGAGACGTCTCAAAAGGGAAAGAAGTCTCACTTGTGCTAGGACGGGGGGAGTATACATTAAAAAGAAAGTAAATCGTACACTTAACATAACAGAGTAACTAATCTAACACTCGTGCGTTAAACATATAGGTAAAAAGCTTTGACATATAACGGAAGGGAAAAAAAGCTTACTATAATATATAAGTTACTTTAAATTAATAAAGCTACTTCAACAAAAATATATTAATGCATTAATAACAAAATCAATTTTCGAAAATTTCCTTGCACAACATTTGTCGTTTCATCCATGGTTTTTTCATCTTCATCACACACTAAAATCTTTAACCCAACACGAGTTGTGACCCTAGACAAAGCAACATACAACTGACCGAGACTGAAAACATGTCTTTTTAAGAATAAACCAACACGAGTGAGTGATTGACCTTGACTTTTGTTGTGTCATTGCGTATGATACAACCAAACGGAAACTATCGCATCTGAAACTTAAATAGCAAGCAAAGATCAGATTGGTTTAATGACATTCGCGGCACAAAAACCTTTTCTCCACAATTTTTGTCATTCAAAATTTCAGCTTCTACTACAGTACTCTCCCTCTATCCCATACCAAGGGACACTTATTTTAAAAATAGTTTATTAAATATTATCAATATGACAATATCTGTAACGACCCGAGCCCGCAGGCCCGACCCGCCACATAAGCACCACACACTGGCCCACTGAGCACAAACAACTTGGGTCCACTTGGCTTACCACAGGCCCACCCAAAAGTCCATAGATGTTATTGGTGCTCAATAGTAGCTTTTGTGGGTTTATAAGTATCACACTAAACTCCCACACCTAGCCGATGCTGCAAGAATTTCCATGAAAAATGTCTCCCCTAGAAACTAATTTCTAATAGCTCCTTTGTGATTCTACTAATTGCTCTTTCATTTTTTTTTTCTTTTTTCTTTTTTCACTTCCAGATTGATGCTTTTTTTTATCGCATTGCCAAATAATATAAAAACTATAATATAAGAAGAACATAAACAATTAAATTTCTGAGATAAATGATGGATTTGGACAGTAGGAAGAACAAATCAAAAGAGTAAAAATTATCAACATTCCCGACTAAAAAATCTCACCATTACATATAATGGAGTAAAATACAATAAACATTTCCAGTGTATTATTTTGGTGCTTCCCCGGGGAGAAAAAATCGATATATTTTTGTTTTTGGTGATTCCGTTAATAAGAGAAAAGAGAAGGCTGGGAACACCGTAGCTATGATTAGAGAGAAAGAGATAATAAATATTACTTCACGTTTTATTTTCTATTATAGGAAATTGAAATCGACAACAATTGTGGCTGATTTTCGGAAAATAAATGGGACGTAATCTCGTAGCCGTTGTTAAATTTTTTTTATTTTTAATATTTCGGAAACAAAAATGGGTATAAAATCAAGAAAATCTTCCCTAAAATGTTGGAGATTTGTTAATTCTGACGATAATAACACACGTTTTATTAATAGAATAAATTGGGTCACTTCCTTTTGAAAAAGAAAAAGTTAAATTGGGCAACTCAATATTTTTTAAGATAATAATTAGGCCTCATTTTAACACAAATAACTAGTCTAACTTACTTACTCACATGCACTAAAAAGCCCAAATATCAACATAAGATAATACTAGTAGAATAGCTGCTGGAATGGGCCCCTCGTAAAACTGGGCCCTGGGTCACTGCTCAAGCTGCCCCCTACGGGTCGGCCCTGCATTTTCTCACACTCATCACAGTTCATGCTCAGAGAAGGAGGGGAATTTTATATTACTATTTACTCCTTTTCTTGTCAAAAAATATCTTTTACATTTTACTATTCATATTTTTTTAAGGGTTAATGAGAATTTAGACCCTGAAGTATAGTACCACCCTTCCAATCGAACCTTGAGAGTCTTTTTTCCCCAATTTAAGCCTTGAGGTAAAAAATGTTCGCCACGTTAGGCCTTTTTGACGATTTTCGTCAGAAAAGTCAGTTAAAGGACCTAAATGAAAAGTTTAAACTTTGTAAGGCTAAAAATCAAAATAATTATTTTTTATGCCAAAAATCAAAATAACTATTAAAATATTGAATAAAAGGGTTTTTAAATTATTTTGAAAATATTAAGTAATAAAAAATAAAGAGAATCAATAAATAAATTTTATTTTATAAACATAATAAATCTTTTTTCACATGTACCAAAAAATATTTCATCAAAAAGAAGTGATCAAATAAATTAAGGCATTAAAGTATTTATTTTTTTATCACCCACTCAATTTATAATTTTCTTTTATTCAATATTTATTATTGATATTAAATTAATAAGAATTTTTTTTTTGAAAAAATAAATATTAAATACTCCCTCCGTCCCAAACTTTTGGTTACTATTTTCCTTTTTTGGCGTCCCATACTTTTAGTTACTTACCCAAAATGGTCAATTTTCTCTTTCCTTCCCACTCATCACAACTATCCACTATCTCATTTTCTCTCTCCTTCTCACTCACACGACCTATTTTTTCTTAATCTCCGCGCATTCAATTTTGGTAACCAAAAGTTTGGGATGGAGGGAGTATAAGACAAGTTTATCAATCTTCCCTTTTTACCCCATAACACACACTAAAACACTAATTCATCTGTTCGCTTACACATTCAACCACGACATCAATAACGTAGCAGCTACAGGCTCAACTTGTCTCATATTTAATATTTATTTTTCAAAAAATTGTTTTTTATTAATTTAATATCAATAATAAAGATTGAATAAAAGAAAACTATAAATTAAGTGGATGATAAAAATAAATACTTTAATGTCTTAATTTATTTGATGACTTCTTTTTGATGAAATCTTTTTTGGTACATGTGAAAAAAAAAATATTATGTTTATTATTACGTTTGTAAATAAAATAAAATTCATTTATTGAGTTTATTTATTTTTTATTATTTAATATTTTCAAAATAATTTAAAAACCCTTTTATTCAATATTTTAATAATTATTTTGATTTTCGGCATAAAAATAAATATTTTGATTTTTAGCCTTACAAAGTTTAAACTTTTCATTTAGGTCCTTTAACTGACTTTTCTGACGAAAATCGTCAAAAAGGCCTAACGTGGCGAACATTTTTTAGCTCAAGGCTTAAATTGACGAAAAAAGACTCTCAAGGTTCGATTGGAAGGGTGGTACTATACTTCAGGGTCTAAATTGTCATTAACCCTTTTTTTAAAGATATGAACATGTGCTTTTTTATGGGTTAATTGCAATTTAGACCCTGAAGTACCATACCACCATTCTAAGCGAACCCCGATATGTTATTTTGTCAAATCGGGTCTTGATGATTTTAAAACTCGCCAAATAAGGCCTTTTTTACGGAAACTGTCAAAAGTCGATGTTAAGTGATCACGTACGATTCCCGTGACCAATTTTTGAGGGCATTTTCGGCAATCAAGGTTGGAATGACTTGTATAAGGCGCGAACTCGGATCTGTTTGTCCCTCTCAATGCAGTCATTACACTTCATTTCAATCTAGGTTTTGCAGGAAAGAAAATGGGGAAGAATATTGGGGCTTTTGATCATGAATCCGGATTTTACTTGCAGATGTGGTAGGATCGCTCTATTGACGACTTCATGGACCGAAAGAAACCCAGGTCGAAGATTTCTACAATGCTCAGGCAAAAGAGTAAGTTTTCTACCTAAATGGTTACCCATAATCCCTAATTTTTTGTTCGAATGTAAATTGTTTGTTTATTTGAAATTGCAGTCTGAAGATTGTGGGTATTTCGCATGGTATGACACAGAGATGTGCGCAAGATCGAAGGTTGTGATTCCTGGTTTGCTTCGTAAGAGAAATGAAATGGAGAAAGAAATTGGTTTTCTTAAAAGAAGACAGAAATTGTTGGTATTAATGTTGATTTGCTCCTGGATTGTGTTCTTTGTTTGGTATAGTTAGTTGTTTTGTTCACGAATGTTAGTAATGTTTGTGTAATGGATAATTGGTTCTATGGTGAAGGATTTTGGGTACTTGGTGATATGTAATGGAAACCTTTGTAATGGAATGAAACCTTTTGCCATGAAATGTACTAATTTCATTTGCTGTGTAATGGGTACTTAGTGATATGTTTACAATTATATGAACTTGAAATGAAGAATTGAAAAAACAATCAACATTTAACATCCAAACACTGACATTGAAATGTGGAATACAAACTCAGTATATGGCACCAATTCATTGTTTTCCATTCAAACAGGGGAATAAATACTGAGTACAAAAGACCTCACAAGGTGAACAAAGTTAAAGTTAACAAAAGTACTTAAGACCCCACCAAGTCACATGCCAAATGCATTACAAAAGACAATAAACTATTCAAAAGAGAATCAAATCCTGCACATAATGTACACATCTCCAGAAAATCCTATCCATTCCTATCCATTCACTTGTTTTCCATTTTCCTTTGCACAAACCTTCTTTGCAGTCTCCCTTAGATCCTTTTAAGTGACAAATGTCTTACCCCCTTTTTCTATGTAAGGTTTGGAAGTGGTTGATGGTTGAGTATTACTCATGCTTGTGCCTTGATCTCCATCAACATGTATGCCACTAATGGAGAAGAAACTGGTGCAGGTTGAGACATTGGGAGAAGCAAGTCAAGATCTTCTTCCATATCATCCAGTATGTCAATCACTCCTTCAACTGACTTGAACTCAAATTTCTCTTTCAGCCTATTTGACCTTGGTATTCTTCTTAGCTCTTTTTCTTGTGGTGGATGAACTGGTTCCTTTGATTTTGATCCCTACAAACCATTACAAATAAGTACTTTAGATACTCAGTAATGGAAAACATTAGAAAAACATATGAATGGGTAAATAACCTGTTGGGTTGGCTGTGAGGACCTTGGTGATGCATTTCTTGTTGGTTTTGCTGGTGGTGAGGTTTTTTTGGTTGATTGGAGTGATGGTGAGGCTTTTTTGGTTGGGTGGGCTGGTAGTGAGGCTTTTTTGGTTGGGTGGGCTGGTGGTGAGGTTTTTTTCCTTGGCTGGACTGATGGTGAGGGTTTGTTAGTTGCCTTTGGTGGTAGTTGCCTTGGCTGGACTGATGGTGTGGGTTTGACAAATCTTGGACTTGTTCTTGGTGTAGGGGATGCATTTCTTATTGCATTTTGAGTTGAAACCTAGACACAATACCAATGCAATAAACAATTTATAGATAATGGAAAAGATTGAGGAAAAAACAGACAAGATAAGTACTCACATTTTTTGTTCTTGGACTTGTTCTTGATGGTAGTTGTGGCTGTGTAGCTTGAGTAAGTGGTGTCAGTTGTGGTGATGGCAAAGCTGGTGGAGATGCACCTGTTGTGAACTTATCTTGTGTTACCTAAGCAAAACAGAAGTATAATCCCATAGCAGTTACTAATTGATGGATAAAAAAAAAGGATAACACAAAGAATTAGCTAATTACCTTGTTGACCTTTGGACTTGTTGGTGGTGTAAGCTGAATAAGAGGTGACAACTGTTCTGGAAAAGTACTTGGTGATAATGGTGGTGTTGGAACAGTTGGTGATGGTGGTTGTGCAAGCTGTGAATTGCTAGTTGATGCAACATGAGTGGATAGGTCTGCATTGTTGGGAATCAGTTTTGGAGCTTTTTTTGTTCCCTTCTTTGGTCCTTTTGCATTGGATACCTGCTGGGTAGATGGGCCTGCAATTGCTCTATTTCCCACCTATAAAAGAGTACCTAATTAATTAACATTTAATGTAGTCAACTAATTGATATAAAAAAGTAAAAGTACTCACATTGGGCACTTGTCTGGATGGGCATTTGGCTTTGTTATGACCTGTTTCTTTACAAATACTGCATTTGGTCCTTCCCTTTGTTGTACCATCATTCTCCACCTATAAAATTTAATGACATCAGTGCTTAATGCAACACAAACATATACCAGCTAAACATAACAATTATATGACTCACATTCATTGGGCATTTGGATCTCAGCTTTTGAGTAACAGCAGGCATCCCATCTTCTCCATTTGCATTTGCTTCCCCTTCTGGTTGTGCTTGTGCACCCTCTCCACCCCCTTGACCTTGTTGGACACCTTGGTTTGTCCTTTTTCTCAATTTTTTTAGGTCTTTCAGGTTGAAGCCTTTTCTATGGTGGGTAAACAGGAAGCAAACCAGTTTTTGGCCACATGTCAGGCCCATCCATTGGGTTAATCATGAAAGAGTACACCTTTTTGTATGTATCAACTCTATAGCATTCATCAACATACTTTTCTGGAGCCTCATCTTTCAAAGCCATACAAGAAATGGCATGGTTGCATGGGATGCCAGATAATTGCCATTTTCTACAGCTGCAAGTCAAGTCAGGCAAACTAACTGAGTATTGGCTTCTAGTCATTGTTGTAACCTGATATTTCCCACCCCCTGCTGAAACTGGTATGCACTGATTAACCCATTTCTTCCTCTTTTCAAGTTCCTTCTGAATTTTAGGACACAAGAACAACCCATTCCATTTGCTCTCAGCAGTGACCCTATTCTCTTCTAATCTTGCCATCAACATGTTTCTGATTGTCTCGAGACAAGAAAGGATTGGCTTATATCTAGCATTGACAATGAAGCTATTGAAACTTTCAGCCAAGTTATTCAACAAAATATCACATCTGGTATTTGTCCTAAAATGAGACCTAGACCACTGTTCTGGGGGTTTATCTGAGAACCACTTGAAACATTCACTATTATAAGCATTAATATCATCCATACAAGCCTTAAACCTAGACTCAGTTGTCGCACATGCTGCATTCCATAACTGATCTCTATAGATCATACCCCTAAACCCTGCTGTCCTCATGTTACCAAGCATATGCAAGACACAAAACCTATTCTCAGCATTAGGCATTAAAGAAGATACTGCATCAATCAACCCTTTCTGCTTATCAGACATAACCATCCAGCCTGTATCATTCCTCAACTCCAAATCATCAATCAACAATTTGATAAACCAATTCCATGTTTCCCTGGTTTCTGCTTTAACAATAGCATAGCAAAAAGGGTACCAGTTGTTGTTAGGATCAATGCCACAAGCTGCCAAAAGTTGTCCTCCATGCTCTCCTTTAAGAAAACAACCATTCAAACAAATGACTTTCCTACAATACTTTAAACCCTGTTTCAGTCCTCCCAAACATACATAAAACCTTTCAAAAACTGGTCTCCCTTCCATCACACTTCCATCCACAGTTGTCATGTACACTGAACTCCCATTATTTCTCACCCTCAATTCTTGTGCATAATCCCATAGCTTCTCATACTGGTCTGAAACACTCCCCTGAATCAACTCAAATGCCTTTCTTTTTGTTCTATAAGCTTGATTGATTGATATATTACTGGTGTATTTCTCAAACACAAAATTCTTAAATGATGTTGCAGGTTGGGTAGGATTTGTTCTCCAATCATTCACATGATGGGTTGCTAACCATTTAGGTGTCAAAAGAGGATTTTTGAAAGCTATTCCACATGTGTGATTGTTGTTAAGGGTCTTGATCACCAAGTTTTCCTCCCTCTGGCATTTGGAAGCAAATAGTATCCAAGGGCAAGGTTCCTTACATTTGGCCCTAATTCTGTCCACAATCTGTTTAATGAATTTGATTTGTTTTTTCTCACCAATTGCATGCATCTTAATAGCATCAGCTAGAACCTTATGGTCAGCAAATTCCATTCCTAACTCAAATTTGGGTTTGGCCATATCAACCGAGGGATTGAATAGTATTCCTAGTGCCCTATTCACTTGCTCCTCATCATCACTTTTATAACCCTTCAAACCATCATCAGAATCATAGTTAAGTTGAATATTTTCCCCCTTAACACCTGCACCATAATCCCATTCAACCATCTTGCCTTTATCTTTTGCCTTGGACTTACTTTTACTCCCACATGTTTCATCCCCATCAACTTGAAAACCCATATCATCATCTGCACTCTCATACTCACTATCATACAATGCCTCATGATCTGAATCTTCATTTTTCTGTTCTTGCTCTCTCTCTCTCTCCCCCTTACTGACTCTGGCAAAGGTTCTACACTTCTCATAATTCCCTTTCCTTTTTCACAACTAGAATCTAATTCCACGAACAACTCCACATGCCTCTTACTATTAACAAACATTCCAATATCTGCTGCCTCTCTATCATTTTCTATAGTCCTAAGTAACACAGGTGGTGGGCCAGGATTTTTTTGGTACAAGGTATACTTATCACTTACTATACCAGCCTCTAAAACTACTGCCTTCAGTTCAACCATTGACACACAATCAGCTTCAAAGTAATCAAACTATGTTGCTTCCCCACCTTTGTAAACATTAGAATCCCCTTTAAGAAAGTTGCCCCCATGAAAAAGTCTAATAGTAAACTGTGAAGGGGAATCTACACACATGAAACAAAAAAAAAAAAAAAAAAAAACAAGGAAAAATGCACACTTTAGCACTGACTAGACATAACAGACAGAAAGCTATATTTTTTCAACAAAAGGGGATGGTCCACAAAGAAAAACAACAGTTGCAGAATAGTATTATAGCCATATACCAACACAAACAGGGGACCACTATACAAAATTTATAGTTTCTTTACAATATTCAACTTACACACAAGTTTAGAAACCAATACAACATATTGAAACACACAAAAACAACTCATCAACTTGGAAATATATATTTTCACTAAGAAATTGAAAACACACATCTCAAAACATTACACAACAGTACATAATGAAATTAGGGTGTATTTACCATAAGCTGGTGTCGACGGGTAAATGCATCCCTTCTTTTTCCTTTTCGACCAAGTCATTTTCACTTCACAATGAATCCTTCCTTCGATCGCCTGGAAATCGCCTTTGAGTATCTTACCTAAAACCCTAATTTTGATCGAGTGAAGTGTTGCACCGTATGTCAATGGAAGGCCTCAACTGTATAATGTGGAGCGTTTGTGGCCTTACAAGTCGTTCCAACCTTGATTGCCAAAAATGCCCTAAAAAATTGGTCACGGGAATCGCACGTGATCACTTAACAGCGACTTTTGACAGTTTCCGTCAAAAAGGCCTTATTTGGCGAGTTTTAAAATCATCAAGACCCGATTTGACAAAAATAACATATCGGGGTTCGCTTGGAAGGGTGCTATGGTACTTCAAGGTCTAAATTACAATTAACCCTTTTTTTATACCCAAAATGTAGAAATGGGAGGAACTTTTCTAAAGAATGAAAAATGACAAATGAAAACATCCTCTCATTCTAAGAGATGAGATGGAGAGTATTTGAAATGGGTTGTGGTCACAATCGCAAATTTAGGAGGATTTTTAACAGCTTTCAATCTAGGTGCTGTTTTTGTTGATTTCATTCTCAACCCATTTGAGACTTCCTCAAATGTAAATGTGCCAACTCAATCTCCAAGCCTTACTTTTCTATCTATCATATCAAAACCTCTACTTGTACTGATGAAGTCAAATTCGCACTCCTTCGTGGCACCTTGATTTTTATTAGTATTTGTTTTTGTGCAAGTAATCTTGCATTTTCTACTGACCAAATGAAAAAGCAATTTGTGACTTTTTTGTGCCCCAAATATTATTCTTTTTCTAGTTCAGAAGGTGTGAATGATGACAGAAGTCATTATACAAAGTTCATTTTACTGCATGTGCTTAAGGTGAAGAAACGAAACATGATCCAATTAAAAACACCAACACAATTATGACACCTCATTTTGTAGATCACATTTTGTAGCCATTATGACACTCCAATTAAAAACAGTGTTTAGCAATCACCAACTTTTGGAAACAAAATTAGTACTCGCTCCGTTCTAGAGTAAGAGTCTTACTTTCTATTTTGAGCATTAATAAAAAAACATGGATAACAATAGGCCTTAATTTTGTAAGACAAATGATTCAAAAGGTCCAAAACTTTTAGTATAAATTGAATTGAACATACCCCACGGAAAAACTCCTTTACAGACATGGACATTCCTGCAGACATAGTTGAGAGCAAAAACATCAAAATACTAAAAAGAAAATGCATAACATGCCTACTAAAACCGACTTGTTTCACTTCCATCTCTTATCACCTAATGCTTTAAAATTGGAAGATTCCCCATCTTTCCAATTGCCATGCCCTTTATTATTTATTCCCTTTTACCAAGGAACATAAATACATACAGAGTAACTCATCTGTCCTCCACTTCATCCATCCCATTTTAATCCATACAATTTCCCCAATACTACACGCAACATCAATGTTCTAAAAAAACGCTAGCCTCACTCGACGAAAGAGCTTTACAAGCGGAATCAAACACGTCAAATGGCTTCGGCTCCTTGCTCCGTCTCTCCTTCGTCCCCGGTTTCTAGACGGGGCGCCTAAGCGGGGTCAAGAAATTACACATAAATTACAAATATTTTCATATCACTACACCTACTACTTTTTTTTAATATTTAATTTAAATAACTGTTATTGTGGGATAGATAGATGGAAAAAATAAATATACTCGCAATATATAGTGACACACACAAAATCTCATTCTTACATTACTTACAAGCAAAAAGCCCATTAATGTTAATAACATTAATATCCCAACACCAAAACCCTAACCTTATTTTCTCTCAATCTCTTTCTCTCTCTCTCATTCTTACGCTTAGCGTCGTTCCACTGTGCCTCATAATTCTCTCTCTCTTCTCTCTACGCGTCTCTCTCTTTCTCTTTTCTCTTTCTTTTCTTATCTTATTCCAAAGATTTTAAACTGTTAATCCGTCAACCTTGTTGTCGGACGTCGAGGGCTTGACACAAAAACAAAGGACGGCGGAAGAAGGCAAGCAGATTTTGGCTCCAGTACCGACGTCGCCCAGACCGCCTAGTCGCGCATTACCACTTTTAGTCGCCTGAACGCCTAAAGTCACCGCCTGGGAGTGTTGTGGAATTGACCCTCCAACACCCACGCAATATCCCAAGAAAATAATGGCACCACAAACAAGCACAAGAAAACACAGAAATTGTTAACCCAGTTCGTCAATATGTTTGACTACGTCTGGGGGCACTACCAAGCCAGGATCTTGCACTATAATATGTTTGTATGAAGTTACAATGAATATGGGGGTGGAACATTGCTTAAATATGCAACCTAGAATAAAACCTAACCCTAGGAGGACAAAGAAACCCGAAAATCTGGACAAAAACGGCCCCGAGCAGACCTGCCCCCGACACTTGGGCGGTCGCCCAAAGTGTCCCTGGGCGGTCGCCCAACTCAACAGCCTGGAGTGATGATCAGTCCGCCAAAAGTGGGCGGTCGCCCAAATTGGCCATGGGCGGTCGCCCATGTCATCAGACCATCCGACGTGATTTTCTCCCTTTGTGCCTACGCTAGTTCCCGGTTGGTCCTCTACTCCAACAATCTCCCACCTAGAGATCAACCGCATATATAAGCCCCGTGCCCGTTCTTCAACTCATCCTTGGTGTCGTCCTAGTGCTCTCCTCGATCATGGTAGTGGCATCTTCCTCTCCTATTCTCTAAGCCCCATTGAAGCTATACATAGCTTCAATTTATCAAGGTTTACCACCTTGGTTAACATGTCAGCCGGGTTCTCCGATCCCAATATCTTCTCCAGCCTTAAGATCTTCCTTTCCAAGAGATGCCTGATGTAGTGAAACCTCAGCTTAATGTGCTTCGTCCTAGAATGAAACGCCGGATTCCTAGCCAAATGAATTGCACTCTGACTGTCACTGTAGAGAGCATTACCGCTTTGCGTCTTCCCAAGTTCACCCAAGAAGTTCTGCAACCATACCATCTCTTTGCTTGCCTCTGTCACTGCCACATATTCTGCTTCCGCAGTCGACTAAGCCACGATCTTCTGCAATTTAGAAGCCCAGGAGATTTCCGTACCACCTAATGTGAAAACATAACCCGTAGTACTTCTCCTCTTGTCTAGATCGCTTGATGCCAAATCCGCATCAACATAACCCGCTAACACGACCTCCTTGCTTGAGAAACATAGAGCCTTCCCAACAGTACCCTTTAAGTAACGCAGGATTCATTTGACCGCTTCCCAATGTTGCTTCCCTGGATTGCCCATGTACCGGCTGACTACTCCCACCGCATGTGCAATGTCTGGCCTTGTACACACCATTGCATACATTAGACTCCCCACTGCCGAAGCATATGAAGTCCTCTCCATCTTGTCACGCTCCTCCTTGCCCTTAGGTGTGTCCTTCTCGGATATCTTGAAGTGCATACCAAATGGTATCCCTGTTGGCTTCGCCTCTTCCATGCAAAACCTTGCCAAGAATTTCTCAACGTATTCTGCTTGTGAAAGAACCAACTTACCCGACTCCATATCCCGGTCAATCTGCATGCCCAAGATTTTTCTGGCCTCCCCCAAATCCTTCATCTCGAACCGTTCTGATAACTGAGCCTTCAATCTGTTTACCTCTCTACTGCTAGAGCCCGCTATTAGCATGTCATCCACATATAACAGCAAGATTATATACCCGTTGTCCGTGTTCTTGAAGTAGCAACAATGATCCGCCTCACATCTGATAAAATCAATATCGTGCATGAATCCATCGAACTTTCTGTACCACTGCCTAGGAGCTTGTTTAAGGCCATACAAGCTCTTAGTCAACCTGCAAACCAGTTCCTCGCTACCCTTAGACAAGTAACCCTCTGGCTGTACCATGTAAATTTCTTCCTCCAAATCCCCATGAAGAAAGGCCGTCTTTACATCCATCTGTTCCAGCAGCAAATTATCTGCCACTACTATACCCAGAACCATTCTGATAGTGGTCATCTTCACAACAGGAGTGAATACCTCGGTGTAGTCAATACCGTACTTCTGCTGAAACCCTTTTACAACCAACCTTGCCTTGTAACGTTTACTGCCGTTTGCTTCCTCCTTGATCCTGTAAACCCACTTGTTATGCAATGCCTTCTTCCCCTTTAGTAGTTTAATCAACTCCCAAGTTTTGTTGGCCTTTAATGAGTCCAACTCATCATCCATCGCAGCTTTCCACTTATCATAAAGTGCACTACGAACAGCCTCCGCATAACATTCCGGCTCACCACTATCTGTCAACAACAAATAGTAATTTGAAGGAGTATACCTATCAGGTGATCCACGCAATCTGCTGGATCTACGTAGCGGAATATCCGGTTCTGGAGTATGTGATTCATCTTCAGTGACCCCCTGACCTTGGTCATCATGAACTGTCCTTCTCCCACCCGAGTTTGGAATATCCACCTCAACAAATTCTGGTTCCGAACTAACCCCTTCAGATTCCCCCTTTCTGTCCTTGTATAATACCTGTTCATTGAATACAACATCTCGACTACGAATAACTCTATGATTTTGGTCATCCCAAAACTTATACCCGAAGTCATCCCCGCCATAACCAATGAACGTACATTTTACAGATTTAGCATCTAATTTAGTTCTATCAACAGAGTCTATATGAACATATGAAACGCAGCCAAATATGCGAAGAAAGGACAGATTTACCTGCTTGCCACTCCATGCTTCCTCTGGAATTTCATTCCCCAATGGTACCGATGGTCCCCGATTGATCAAGAAAGCTGCCGTTTCAACTTCATATGCCCAGAACGTCTTCGGAAGTCCACACTTCAACCTCATACTTCTAGCCCGCTCGTTCAATGTCCTGTTCATCCTCTCTGTAACCCCATTGTGTTGTGGTGTGCCCTTTGGAGTCTTTTCCATGCGAATGCCATTCGCTGCACAATATTCCTTGAACTCCCCGAGCTCATACTTCCCACCATTATCTGATCTCAAGCATTTAAGCTTAAGACCCGTCTGATTCTCCACCAAAGCCTTCTATTTCTTAAACATCTCGAATGCCTCATCTTTGTGTTTCAAGAAATAAACCCAAACTTTCCTTGTCGAATCATCAATAAACGACATGTTATAAGACGCACCACCCAGAGAAGTTACTGGGGCCAGCCCCCATAAATCCGACCAAATCCAACTTTGCTTCCCTCAAAGCCCTACCTATCCTCGAGAAATTACTCCTCGCCTGTTTGCCAAACACACAATCTTCGCAGATCCCCACGTCGACTGTCTTCAAACCCGGTAGTCTTCCCTTTGAGCAAAGTACTTTCATCCCCTTCTCACTCATGTGACCCAATCGACAGTGCCACAAATCCGTATCACCCTTGGCTGACGCCACCGCGATACTATCCTTGGTGTTATTCTCCAAATAAAATGTCCCCTCTTTATTATCCCGAGCAATCTCTGAATCCTCCTTGGTAATAACCCAGTTCCTGCAGCCAAAAGTTACCTCGTAAACTTCTTCATCCAACTGCCCAACTGATAGCAGGTTCTTTTTCAAACCCGGAATGTGTCTGACCCCGTGTAGATGTAAGACCTTCCCATTTGATGCTCCTATTCTGACATCCCCCTTCCCCTTGATTTCCAAAGGCTCGCCATCCGCCAGATAGACCTTACCGAAATTACCGGAAGTATAATTTTCCATCTCCTTTGCATGCCCGCATGAGTGGAATGATGCCCCCGAATCCAGCACCCAAGATTCTAGCGCACTACTAACACTTAGAACCAGTACATCATCACCTTCGACTGTCACATTCACCGATTTATCCCCTCGCATGGGACAATCCTTCTTGTAGTGTCCTAACTCCTTACAATGATAGCATTGAACCGATCCTTTCGCGACCCTTGGTTTGTCTCTGATCTCCACGGCCTTGCCCTTACCACCCACTACGTTTTCCCTTGATTCAGTTCTCCCTTTATTGCTAGTACCCGGCCTTCCCCTGCTAGTAGTAGCTAAGGCCGATCCCGAAGTAGACGATGTCCCCAATTTCTTCAAACGATTTTCCTCGCCCAACAGAAAGTCTTTAACATCATCATACTTCAATTTGTTCTTACCCGCTGAAGCATTGATCGCTGTCACCGTTCCGCTCCAACTTCCTGGTAAAGACGCTAGCAACAAACACGCATGAACCTCATCATCAAACGTAATATCCAACGCAATCAATGAGTCTATAACATCCATAAACTCATCGATGTGTTTAGCTAAGGATCCTCCCTCTTGCATCTTGAGACTACCCATCTTGCGTATCAAATCAACCTTGTTTGCAGCAGATGGAGTTTTAAATCTCTCAGTAAGATAATCCAATAGCTCCTTTATGGTTTTTGCCTTCTTGGTAGTCTTCGCGATCCACTTTGACAAAGTAGATCTAACCACCCCTAGTGCTTTCCGATCCATGTGATCCCAATCTTCCTGCTTTTCTCCTTCCGGCTTGACTCCCTTTAGAGGCTTATAGAGATCTTTGTTGTACAAGAGATCCTCTATTTGCATCCTCCAAAACCCGTAGTCAGACCCATCAAATTTCTCCACCGCTTGTTTATCCTTGCCCATTCTTGATTGCTTGAACAAACCCTAATCGCCCTATAACCCGGAATGATAAACCAGAGCTCTAGATACCAGTTGTTGTGAAATTGACCTCCAACACCTAAGCAATATCCCAAGAAAATAATGGCACCACAAACAAGCACAAGAAATAAAGCACAAGAAAAAACACAGAAATTGTTAACCCAGTTCGTCAATATGTTTGACTACGTCTGGGGGCACTACCAAGCCAGGATCTTGCACTATAATATGTTTGTATGAAGTTACAATGAGTATGGGGGCGGAACATTGCTTAAATATGCAACCTAGAATAAAACATAACCCTAGGAGGACAAAGAAACCCGAAAATCTGGACAAAAACGGCCCCGAGCAGACCTGCCCCCGACACTTGGGCGGTCGCCCAAAGTGTCCCTGGGCGGTCGCCCAACTCAACAGCCTGGAGTGATGATCAGTCCGCCAAAAGTGGGCGGTCGCCCAAATTGACCATGGGCGGTCGCCCATGTCATCAGACCCTCCGACGTGATTTTCTCCCTTTGTGCCTACGCTAGTTCCCGGTTGGTCCTCTACTCCAACAGGGAGGAAATCGCGGCGAACGGTGGCCGCCTAACGCCTAGGCGCCGCATAGAGCGATTTATAGAACACTACGCAGCATAAATAAAAGGCGGAACTATGTAAAAGAACTACTCCCTCCGTTTCATAATACATGACGTTTTAGGAGCAATTTTTTGTTCCAAAATATTTGGCGTTTTACTATTACCAAGAAAGAATTACTCTTGTTTACCTATTGTTGTTGGGTTTCGATCAAACATGCGCAGCGGAATTTAGCATTTAAAATTTTGAAACCCAAAGCCATTGATCCGTTCATATGATTAAATCAAATACGACATAAGAATAAAGGAATAAACTAACCCTTGATGGCTATCAAATTCTCTTGGTCTTTGGTGGAGGTTTGAAGACTTGATCACGATCACAAAGCTTGAACACGAACTTTGAAGATGATGATTTTCACCCTCTAGCGGTATCCACACTTCGAACGAATATCAAAGGAGCTTCTTTGATCTTGGTTGCTAGACCAAATTGTGAAACACTTTTTCACAATCAAAAGAACTATATGGAATTTATTTTGTGTATTATTTTGTTCCTCAACCAAGAATGTCTTGGAACAAAATAAACCCTCTCTCAAACTCTTTGAGACTCACAAAATCATTAGCCTTGAGTGCTGGCCGAATTTTGGTCTTTTATACACAAGTATGACCTATTCCAAATAGGAAACTTGTGTCAAAATCCGTCCAAAATTCGTTTCCTAATCAAATTAGGAATCTGCCACCCGACAGTACTGTGCGGCCGCCCAGAATGCACTATGCGGTCGCACAACTATCTGAAACAAAACTGGTACAAAACTAAGATGATTGTGCGGCCGCCCAGTCCATTATGTGCGGTCGCCCACTTCCCAGAATGTCCAGAATTTCCAAAATTCCAATGTAGTCCTTTTAAAGATTCGTTCTATTGTGTGTGACCCTCTAGGATTATACTAAGTTGGCAATGAGCTCAAACATGATCCCATAAGATATGATTAGGTTCTAGCAAACCGTCATACCTACCCAAATAGTATAACTAGATACAAGTTCGCATTCCTTTAGAATATGTCACAATCCCTTTGTCCACGATGTCATTGAACACAAGTCATGGTCAAACAGTCAACTTGTTTTGTTCAATACTTTCTCGATTCCGAATATGTTGATAATTCAAATGCTATTGATCCAATCAATCCATTTGAGTCCGGCCGAACATTTCATCAACATCATTCCTACGAGTGGCCCAAGCTTGACATCTCTCCGAGGAGGGACAAATTCATTTAGCTTATTATTCTTCCCTACGTGAATCCGATTATGTCAATCATACCCTTTATAGCTTCCCGGTTAAAGGTAGCGTTTGAATATGTCAAACATAATGTTCATCAAGTGGAAGACTATAATAACTTCATGTCTAAGGATTCAAATGACATAACTAATATGAGATATATGTACGACATAGACCATGACATAAATCTCATAAAGTGGGTCATGTCCAGTACCTTGTTCCAAACAAGTACCCATAAATCTAACATGATCATCGCATGATCATTTAGCCTTTATACTAGTGCTTAACAAGTACTAGGGACGGAGATTATTATAAGTAAACATGAACAATAATAATAATCAAAACATCTCTTTATTGATATGAAATAAATGATAACAATTACAACGTTTATTAAACGTGCCTAGGGCACCACTACCAACAATCTCCCACTTGCCCTAGGCCCAATCTCCCATGTATCTAATACCCATGGACCTAATATGACCATCATGTTTAGCTTGTGGAAGTCCCTTTGTTAGCGGGTCCGCAACATTGTCATCAGTAGGTACTCTGCATATATTTACGTCTCCCCTATCAACGATCTCTCGAATGATATGAAAACGCCTAAGTATATGTTTGGATTTCTGATGTGCTCTTGGTTCCTTTGCTTGAGCAATAGCACCATTATTATCACAATAAAGGTCTATTGGATTAGCAATACTAGGAACCACTTCAAGTTCAGTTATGAACTTCTTAATCCAAACAGCTTCCTTTGCAGCATCCGATGCAGCAATATACTCAGCTTCTGTTGTAGAATCAGCGGTTGTACTTTGTTTGGAACTCTTCCAGCTTACAGCTCCACCATTTAACATAAACACAAAACCCGATTGCGATCGACTATCATCTTTGTCAGTTTGGAAGCTTGCATCTGTGTAAGCATTTACAACGAGATCATCTTCCATTCCTCCATAGACCAAAAACGAGTCTTTAGTTCTTCTCAAGTACTTAAGAATCGCTTTTACAGCTATCCAGTGATTTTCGCCAGGGTCGGATTGGTATCTACTTGTCATGCTCAAAGCATAAGATACATCCGGCCTCGTACAAATCATGGCATACAAGATGGACCCAATTGCCGAAGCATATGGAACATCATTCATTTTCTCACGCTCATCTTTTGTCTTAGGACATTGAGTCTTGCTTAAAGAAATTCCATGTAACACGGGCAAGGTGCCTCTCTTAGAATTTTCCATACGGAATCTTCTAATGACCTTGTCAATGTATGTACTTTGGCTTAAACCAAGTAGCCTCCTTGATCTATCTCTATAGATCTTAATGCCAAGTATATATGCGGCTTCACCCATATCTTTCATTGCGAAGCACTTTCCTAACCAAGTCTTCACAGACTGAAGTGTAGGAATGTCGTTTCCAATGAGCAATATGTCATCCACGTATAAAATAAGGAATAGCACTATGCTCCCACTAATCTTCTTGTATACACAAGGCTCATCTTCGTTCTTGATGAAACCAAACTCTTTGACCGATTCATCAAAACGGAGATTCCAACTCCTTGAAGCTTGCTTCAATCCATAGATGGATCTTTGCAATTTGCATACCTTAGAATCTTGTTCAAAACCTTCTGGTTGTGTCATATACACATCCTCTTGGAGTTTTCCATTCAGGAAAGCGGTTTTGACGTCCATCTGCCATATTTCATAGTCATGATATGCGGCAATGGCAAGCAAAATTCTTATAGACTTGATCATTGCTACGGGTGAAAAGGTCTCATCATAGTCAATACCATGAACTTGCCTATAACCTTTCGCTACAAGCCTAGCTTTGTAAGTATGCACCTTCCCATCCATGTCAGTCTTCTTCTTGAAGACCCATTTGCATCCTATGGTTTTTACACCTTCGGGCGCATCAATCAAATTCCAAACTTGATTGTCTTGCATGGATTGCAATTCGGATTCCATGGCTCCAAGCCACTTGTCCGAATCAGGAGAAGACATCGCCTCTTGGTAGGTTGACGGTTCATCATTCTCAATGATTTCTACCTCATTATTATCCGTTACGAGAAATCCATATCTCTCGGGCTCGGTTCGTAACCTACTAGATCTGCAAGATGCTTGTGTATTTTGAACAGGTTCCACAACTCCTTGTGGTTCTTGTTCTTGTTCCACCATTGGTTCAATGTTATTTTCTGGGTCTCGAATTTCTTCAAGATTTATTTTACTCCCACTGATTTCTTTGGAGAGAAACTCTTTCTCTAGAAAGACACCAGTTCGGGCAACAAACACTTTGTTGTCATCGCGGTTGTAAAATTAATATCCTCTAGTTTCCTTAGGATATCCCACGAAAATACATTTATCAGATTTGTGTGCAAGTTTGTCTGAGACAAGTCTTTTGACAAAAGCTTCACAACCCCAAATCTTCATGAAAGACAGACAGGGCTTCTTTCCACTCCACATCTCATATGGAGTCTTTTGAACCGATTTAGTTGGAACACGATTTAGTGTGAAAGCAGCGGTTTCTAGGGCGTAACCCCAAAAGGATATTGGAAGATCAACTTGACTCATCATTGATCGAACCATGTCTAACAAAGTCCGATTCCTCCTCTCGGACACACCATTCCATTGTGGTGTCCCAGGTGGAGTCAATTGTGAAACTATTCCACAATTCTTTAGATGATCATCAAATTCTTGACTTAAGTATTCACCACCTCGATCTGATCGAAGTGCCTTTATACTTTTGCCAAGTTGTTTTTCTACTTCATTTTGAAATATTCTAAATATCTCAAATGCTTCACTTTTATGTTTCATTAGGTAAACATACCAAAATCTACTATAATCATCAGTGAAGGTTATGAAGTATTGAAATCCTCCCCTAGCATTGCTACTTAATGGTCCGCATACATCGGAATGTATCAACCCCAATAAGTCGCTTGCCCTTTCACCCAACTTGGTAAAAGGTGTCTTAGTCATTTTTCCAAGAAGACACGACTCACAAGTATCATATGACTCGAGGTCGCATGAACCTAAAAGTCCGTCCCCATGGAGTTTTGAGATACGCTTCTCATTAATATGACCAAGACGGCAATGCCATAAATAGGTATGATTTACATCATTAGGTTTAGATTTCTTATTTACATGATAGACATTGTCATTATTTTCATTCTTGACATCCAAGATATAAAGGCCATTAAATGAATTAGCAATACCATAAAGCACATCATTTAAATAAATAAAAAAAATTTTATTCTCAATAAGAAACTTAAAACCTTCATTATCCAAACAAGAAATTGAAATAATATTTCTGCTTAAATCCGGAACATAATAACAATTGTTCAAAACAAGTAATCCGGAAGGTAAAGTGACTTCATAAGTCCCTACGGCTAATGCAGCAACTCTTGCTCCATTCCCCACACGTAGATCTACTTCACCTTCTTTAAGCAGTCTCCTATTCTTTAGTCCCTGCACATTTAGACAAATGTGAGAACCACATCCGGTATCCAATACCCAAGAATCAGTGATAGAAAGGAGAATATCTATCATATAGATACCTGAAGTCGACGCAGCCTTGCTGCTCTTCTTCTTCTTTTGCTCTTCCAAGAAAGCCTTGCAATTACGTTTCCAATGACCAATTTCTTGACAATGGAAACAGATTGCATCCTTTTGTGAATCGGGTTTTGCCTCAGAAGCCTTGGCAACCTTTTCCTTGCTTATCTTGGGTTTGACAACTTTTGCCTTACCCTTGCCTTTGGCACCAGGCTTCTTCCCATCATGAACCAAGAGCACGGGAGAACCTTTCTCCACAATTTTCATCTCTGCAGTTTTGAGCATCCCATGCAACTCAGAGAGATTTTTATCCATTCCATGCATGTTATAATTCATTACAAATTGATTATAACTTTTAGGCAATGAATTAAGAATGAGATCCGTGGCTAGCTCCAATGGGATTGGATAGCCAAGTTTCTCAAGGTGCTCTACATAACCTTTCATTTTAAGAAAGTGAGGACTCACTTGTTGCCCTTCATTCATTTTACTAGTAGTGAATGCAACAATGGTCTTGTACCTCTCTTGCCTAGCTTGCTCTTGAAACATGGTCCTCAATTCCACGCCTATCTCATAGGCTTCCAAATGTTCCAAACTTTGTTGGAGTTTTGAGCACATAGCAGCAAGCATGAGACAACTTACATCTCTAGAATCATTACGATCTTTCTTGTAATTGTCTCTTTCTACCCTAGGGGCAGTAGGCGGTGGTTCAGCGGGGAGAGGCCCATCGAGAATGTACAACTTATCTTCTTGCCTAAGAACAATTCTTATGCTACGGATCCAATCCATAAAGTTGGTACCATTCTCTTCGAGCTTATCCTTCTCAAGGATCGATCGCAACGACATTGATTGAGTGTTATTAGTCATTATCTACAAATATGCAAAATTTCCAAAATTTAATAAGTACCGGTTTTCATTAAAGAGATAAATAATGTATTTTCAAACAAAATACTCCCACTAAATTATATAACCTTCATATACATCCAATGTATAATATAATTTAATTGGGCTAAGATCCAACTTTAATTTAACTTTTGAGTCCACGGAGGCGGACCGCTCAAAAAATAAATTAATTAGGTAGACAATCATGTCAATCATATCCCATATGATTCTTAGATCCTTTTATGAGATTCTTTGAGAAATCCAATTTCAAAAAGCATGTTTAATCTCATCTTTTGCCTAGGCCCAAAACTGTTTTGACGCCTAATTAAGTCCAACCATTTTAAACGCATAGGAACCATTCAATTTAATGCACCTTGCGGAGGCAAGCCCACATTAAATTAATGAACCTCATCTTGCTCATACATGAATAAGATTAATGCACCTCGCGGAGGCGAACCCACATCAAGATTACCCATGCATAAACAAGTGTTTTAATCATGGCATGGCAAAGAAGGACTTAAAACTTTATTTGAAGGTTCATCACATATAGCATATAACACATTTATGAGCACATAATATAAACATGTTACACATCAAGTTTAGCCACTAAATTAATCTCCATTAATTTAAGCATGATATTTATGTGTCATTAGTTTCTCTATAATTATGAGGATGAGACTATCTCAACTTCGGTTGTTATTTCCAAATCAAGACAACAAGAAGTGCGGTCGAACTAAGCCATAAGGCAACCACAATCCCGCACTAATTCAAGAAACCAAGAAAGTAGTCCATGTGGCCGAAACTAAGCAATAGATGGTCTCGATGAACGTAGGCCAATTGCATTCACAATTCCACATGGATCTCCAATCATTGAATCAAGAACTTTGTTTCTCAATTTTAGCAATTATGAACTCTTCATAATTCTAACTTCGTTTTATCTTTGAAACTTTGATTGCGATCAAGTTTGGGAAACACAATCTCGATGAACGCAGATTAGCCATCCAAACCTTAAACCAATCTTAGAATCACAAGACTAAAACAAATAGGAAAATCAAACCCCAAGATCCTCACATAAACCAACTACCCAAAACCCATCCCAGATCAGCAAGTCTGGACTGGTTCTGTTACTGGTTTTGTTGGACCTTTCGAAAATTCCAAATTCTGATTTCAACTAAAATCAGACAATCTGATCCTTATGTGCGGCCGCCCAAAACGCACTGTGCGGTCGCCCAAACATGTGCGGCCGCCCAAGTGATTTTGTGCGGTCGCCCAAACTGATCAGAATGTACAGAATTTTGAAGTTCGAAAAATTTGTCTCAAAATCGTTTTTCCCCGATTATTAAAACTTTGATCCAATCAAAAATTAATAATCAACAATTCTGAATCCACCATAATTTATTTATTGCGATTGAATCGTGCGATTAAAGTTGTAAAACAATAAACCACATAAAATCACATAACACATAAACAACATATATTCCAATATTCAAATCATGCAAGGCACATAAACAATTTATATACACATAACATGATCCAAGTATTGAATTAATCAACATGAACGTGGCTCTGATACCACTGTTGGGTTTCGATCAAACATGCGCAGCGGAATTTAGCATTTAAAATTTTGAAACCCAAAGCCATTGATCCGTTCATATGATTAAATCAAATACGACATAAGAATAAAGGAATAAACTAACCCTTGATGGCTATCAAATTCTCTTGGTCTTTGGTGGAGGTTTGAAGACTTGATCACGATCACAAAGCTTGAACACGAACTTTGAAGATGATGATTTTCACCCTCTAGCGGTATCCACACTTCGAACGAATATCAAAGGAGCTTCTTTGATCTTGGTTGCTAGACCAAATTGTGAAACACTTTTTCACAATCAAAAGAACTATATGGAATTTATTTTGTGTATTATTTTGTTCCTCAACCAAGAATGTCTTGGAACAAAATAAACCCTCTCTCAAACTCTTTGAGACTCACAAAATCATTAGCCTTGAGTGCTGGCCGAATTTTGGTCTTTTATACACAAGTATGACCTATTCCAAATAGGAAACTTGTGTCAAAATCCGTCCAAAATTCGTTTCCTAATCAAATTAGGAATCTGCCACCCGACAGTACTGTGCGGCCGCCCAGAATGCACTGTGCGGTCGCACAACTATCTGAAACAAAACTGGTACAAAACTGAGATGATTGTGCGGCCGCCCAGTCCATTATGTGCGGTCGCCCACTTCCCAGAATGTCCAGAATTTTCAAAATTCCAATGTAGTCCTTTTAAAGATTCGTTCTATTGTGTGTGACCCTCTAGGATTATACTAAGTTGGCAATGAGCTCAAACATGATCCCATAAGATATGATTAGGTTCTAGCAAACCGTCATACCTACCCAAATAGTATAACTAGATACAAGTTCGCATTCCTTTAGAATATGTCACAATCCCTTTGTCCACGATGTCATTGAACACAAGTCATGGTCAAACAGTCAACTTGTTTTGTTCAATACTTTCTCGATTCCGAATATGTTGATAATTCAAATGCTATTGATCCAATCAATCCATTTGAGTCCGGCCGAACATTTCATCAACATCATTCCTACGAGTGGCCCAAGCTTGACATCTCTCCGAGGAGGGACAAATTCATTTAGCTTATTATTCTTCCCTACGTGAATCCGATTATGCCAATCATACCCTTTATAGCTTCCCGGTTAAAGGTAGCGTTTGAATATGTCAAACATAATGTTCATCAAGTGGAAGACTATAATAACTTCATGTCTAAGGATTCAAATGACATAACTAATATGAGATATATGTACGACATAGACCATGACATAAATCTCATAAAGTGGGTCATGTCCAGTACCTTGTTCCAAACAAGTA
Source organism: Campanula takesimana (assembly GCA_026119855.1). Classification (NCBI taxonomy): domain Eukaryota; kingdom Viridiplantae; phylum Streptophyta; class Magnoliopsida; order Asterales; family Campanulaceae; genus Campanula; species Campanula takesimana. The sequence continues at coordinate 1,298,277 of JAOWBW010000211.1, read as the reverse complement.
CCCATAAATCTAACATGATCATCGCATGATCATTTAGCCTTTATACTAGTGCTTAACAAGTACTAGGGACGGAGATTATTATAAGTAAACATGAACAATAATAATAATCAAAACATCTCTTTATTGATATGAAATAAATGATAACAATTACAACGTTTATTAAACGTGCCTAGGGCACCACTACCAACAATTATACCCTTATTCATTAATTGTGAACTATTTCTTGTATAAGCATTTAAATGCTTAGGTAATTGGATACTTTTAAGGGCATATATGTCTTTTAATATGTATTGATTGCATTTCTTAATATGTGTGAAGAAGTCTAAAACGACATGTATTATGAAACGGAGGGAGTATAATTGTCCAACATTGGTCACATATCTCATTGATCATGGAATCAGCCTGAATGTTCGGAATCAATGATACAACTTGAAACATTAAACATGAAACTAGTGTAACACCCGTGCGTTAAACGCACAGCTAAAAAACTTTGACAAAAAAAGAACTATAAATAAATCAAATACTATTAGATGCATTAAATTAATCCAAGAGCTAATTCAAATTGAGATTTCATCAACAATGATTTTCAAGAGTTGGGATTTCGATTTAGTTAGATTTGATTATAGATAATTTTTAGTAATAGATAAATAAAAAAATATTCAAGTTTGAAATTGTGGTAAAAGAAAAGTTTGAAATTATCCATTAATATCCCTTTTTGTGGGTGTAAACGCGTATAGTTGATATATACGCATAATTATTGTGTAAACGCGTATATCTGATGGACGAAGGTAGAACTGATTTTTCCTCGTGGGTTATGAAAAACCAGTCTTCAAATTTCTGAGCAAGTTGTATTTGCTAAAACTATGTACAGTACCTCTTTAAGTTCATTAAGCTTAGCATTCATATTTAGAAAGATATCTTTTTCTCAATTACTGATTTTTATTCACTGTGATATATCTTTATGTCAATCAATCTTGGTTTTTTATGTGTATTCAAGTTTGAAATTGTGGTAAAAGGAAAGTTTGAAATTATCCATTAATATCCCGTAAATTATGCGTATATATCAACTATGATCAAGAAACAATTTAATCAATGTTTCTAATTATAAAGGGGTGAGTTTGAGCGGGAAACTGATTTAGAAAGGGGCTCCAATGACTTCAGTCATTATTTATATATAGATGATAGAGCTAGCTTACGGGGGGTTCTTCAAAATGTGGATGACCCTTTGACAAGTTAACAAATTCAATAGCTATAGCAATCACTCGACCCAATAATTAAAATAAAAACAATGAAACAGAGCTTTAATATACAGCTTTTGGAGCTTAAAAAAAAGGTCAATCTAGTAAGAAAAATAAGAACATACTGCATTCATAAACTAAAAAAAAAAAATAGATATAACAACAGTAGGCCCTGACTAATCTCAAGAAAAGAGTACTGGCTACTTTAGAATATGGAAGAAGAAAGTGCAATGAAGTAGAAAATAAGAGTCATTAAGTCAAAAACTAGAAAATATCATCAACAAAAATGTAACTGCAGTTACTGCATACCTAAAGCCATTTATTTATGTTACAGGCCGTCAAAAATGTAACAGACTCACATTCATTTTCGGACGGAGAGAGTTGGAAAAAATTCACAAACTATCATTTAAAAAATAACAAGAATAAGTACCTACAGGTAGCCTAAGATACTGTTTTTTAAGACAGAAACTCAATTACCATAGCAAAAACTTTAAATTGAAGTTTCCTTATTTGCCCTCAACAATGAGAAAAGACAATGAAAAATAAAGAAAAAGGAAAAATTGCATCTATGATCACTCAACTATTAGCCATGAGTGGATTTGATCACTCAACTAAATTTTTTTTGCGTTTAATATCCTGAACTAATTTATTTGTGCTCCCATGATCATTGAGACTAACGACATCCAATTTTTTTCATTAAATTGCCATGTATAGTACACATGACCAAATTTAAAAGGGTAAAGTAGGAAATTAATGAGATTTTAACCTAGTTAAATACTCCATTTGGTCACTGACCTACGAATATGTTTTCATTTTGGTCACTCTCTTTTTTATTGGTTTCCTCACTTGTTATATTTGTCATGCCACCCTTTAATCAAATTCATCAATTTTCCGTTAAAATAAACTCAAACTTTATCGAGTCACCATCTTCCAACGACTGTAACTAACATCATCAACGCCACCACCGCATCTCCACCACCAAAATTTAAAGTGTTTATATTATTTCAATGGTTATTATATTGATAAATATTAACCCAATTATAATTATTGTATATATTTATCCAACTCACCACCAGCATCTCCACACCACTGCCACCATCTCGCCACCATCAAATCTATCTTTCTAAATCCCCTATAATTCTCAAGGTGGGTGTGGTTTTAAGAAAAAAAATAACAACTTGATTTATCATTTCATCGCGTTTTAGAGCTCAATAAATTCTGAAGTCAGAAAAATAGCATCAGTATCAAACTCGAAGTCCTCCAATCACCAAACGACTACGAAATCAGAAAATACAACCCATACGTTACCGTCGAAGTCAGCTACAACCCATCTAGTTTCAAAGGTGATGAAGACGGCGACGACTCACTCCTAGGCAAATATATCAGCGAAATTGGCAACCCAAAAAACACATGCACTGAACCATTTGCAATGACGGATCCGTTGATTTAGATCTAGATCTTGACAGCTGATTTCAGGAAGACAAATAGGCAGGAGGAAGGGGGAAGAAAGGGCGGTGGTTTAGGGAAGATGATTGGGGCAGTGAGGAGTGACAACGTCAGCTTTTGGAACGGAAGGAAATGAAATGTGTTAGGGGGGCTAGCGAAGGAACCGAAATGGTTTTTCTTTTCTCGTTTTGAAACCAACTGAAATGGGTTCTTGTAGGAGACGAGGGGAAGATTGGTGGTAGGATTTGTTTTTCAATTTAAACCCTACAATTTTAATAAAATTAATAAAGCAACTAGTTTTAGTACCATTTTAGTTTATAATCTTAGACATTAAACCCTATAGTATCATTTTATTTAAAATATTATGAGTTTCCAGTTCTACCCTTGAAAATTTCGTCAACTTCATTACACATGACAACTTAACGGAAAAAATTGGATGTCGTTAGTCTCAGTGATCAGGGAGCACAAATAAATAAGTTCAGGCTATTAAACGCAAAAAAAAATATGAGTTGAGTGATCAAATCCACTAGATGCAATTTTTCCTAAAGAAAATAAAACGACAACAACAGAAACAATGAGTACAGAAAATTGAAAAGAGAAAAAAAGAGAAGAGGAAGAAGAAGAATGAGAATAGCAGGAAGTGAGGTACATAAAAGAGAAAGGAAAAGATAGATCAAGTAAGAATACAAGCATGTACTCCAGTCAAAAATAAAATTTTAAAATAATAATAATAATAATAGCGATAATGACACATGCTTGTAGAAGCATAAGCTATGACTGTTTAACTAGAAAAGGAGCAGAAATGTATATATACACATAGTATAAATGTAACAGTATCAAGCAAAGAGTAACAAAAAAGTCTTTATTATTAAACAGTTTCTGCCTGCTAAAAATTGTAAAAAATAAATGCATACCAAAATAGATGGGATAAACGGCAATAAAGAAAGAAAATAATAATGTAGGGTACCTTTAAGATAAACCAACGTGAGAAACAACAAACCAATATGCCCGAACACACACACACTTACCTGGTATCTTAGGAGTAACATATTTTATCTTAAGATGAACTGAAATAGGAAGGATAGCAATCAATTAAGAATAATGAGTCAAAGTTATACATTCACTCCAATGGAAGTCTTACACAAGAGACCTCTATCATTTATGCAAGTCAACTCGGCCTACCAATGAAATGATACAAGTACGGTGAGCGTGTCAAAGTAACCGAGCACAACAATTACAATACAAACAACAAAACCGAGTTTTGTTATATCACCAACAACAATGACAAAGAAGAAAAACTAGAAAGATGGGAGTAAAAAGAGATTACAGAAAGGGAGAGGAAAACATATACTATAGATATACTGTCATATTCAAGGAAAATGTACTTGGTGCTTTAACATTCTTTCTTGTCAAACTGAGAAAAACAGAAAGGAGTAAAAGATAATTAAAATACAGTATCAATTAATAAAAATAAGAATGTATTTTAGTGAAAACGGAAAATACAAAACATTAGTCGTACACTTGCACTAACTTAAGAGATTGCAATCTAAGGCCCTCAAAACAAAAACAAAAAAGATAAATCAACGGTTGTCCATGTGAGCAACAAACCAATATACACCAACATATGCACGAACACACACTATCTCAATAACACACTACCTAGTATTTTAGGAGTAACATATTTTATCTTAAGATGAACATAAATAGGAAGGATAGCAATCAATTAAGAAAATTGAGTATGTAATCAATCAAAAACTATATAAAGAATATAGTTGGCACTCACAATAAATATACTCCCTCCGTCCCAAAATGATCTTCATACTTTTTTCATTGTTATTGCGAATGAACTTTGAGCAATAATCTTATATTGATTTAATTGTCCTAATGGAATTTCAAAACTTGTTCTTGATACAGGAACAACAATACTATCAATACCAAGTTTTAGATTCTCATTACGACAAATATATCAACTAAAATTATTGCTCAAAGTTCCTTCGCAGTAACAATGAAAAAAGTATGAAGATCATTTTGGGAGGGAAGGAGTATATTTTTTAGGGAACATATCTTTTCTCAGAGGAACACATACTATCTCAAGAAGCACATAAACAAGGAGAGCAGTCAAGTAAGAATATACAGGAACATAAGATAGATATCGTGCCAAGAAACGAGGAGGGAAAGTAAAACTTTCTGATAAGATGTAAAATGTCTACGGATAATCACAAAAAAAAAAAAAAAAAAAAAAAAAAAAAAAACTTGTGTGAATACAGAGGTAGGGGAAGGCAAACCTAGAGAGGAGATATACCAACTAAACCTCCAAAGAAGCCTCACGACCATTAATAAATAAAAGCTTCATAACTCCTAAGGTGAGTCGAAAGAAGAGAAGTTAGAAATGACTGGATGCATAGAAGAATGGTCCTAACAGAGATAAGTCACATAGCATGTTTTACCAAGTCATCACACGGAACCTTCACAACCCACGATTCATGCACAAACCAGATTATTGCCCAAAGACGATGCAGCCAAACAACATCCGTCAAAAGTTTTATATTCACTTCCATACTGACCTAAAAGCCGGGGACGGAAAAGGAGACTCAACCACCTACCAGAGACGAGCAAGTTTATATGACGGTACCGATCAAACATAGACTAACAACTTTGCCACTTTGCGTAGTCACATAAGATATTAAGTTTCCATATCAAGTGCTGATGTGCATAAACTATGGCTTGCAGTAATCACATATGCAATTATCAAATGAGAATTTTTACAGTGACTGGGAGTTTGCTTAAAAAAAAAAATGCAGTAGTCAGTGACAGTTACGTATGAATTGCAAAACTCCAATGAAAGTCTTAGAGAAGGCTGATTACAGAAGAGTGGGATAGACCTCCATCATTTCTGGAAGTGAACTCAGCCTACCAATGCAATGATATGTGTGTGGTGACCGACTGACCGTCAAGTAATCAATCACAACAGCAGGCTTGACCTCGATGGTAATAATAGGCCACAACATATATTGCAAGTTCAACTGAAAAAAAAAATAAGTCACTCACAGACAAGTGCAACAGTAAAATTTAAAAAAGAGGACAAATCATACTCAGTGCAATATTGAGGCCAAGTCTAAGTTTACGACATCAAATAGCAGAAGACTACTCGAACTATTCCCATTGCTGAAATATAATTTATAGCACAATAACGCATACAAAAGCATTACAAAGTGTAAAGAAAATCCCATCTACTTGCAAAATGAAAGAGCAAAGCCTCTACTCTGGGTTCTCAAAGGCATGTACAAAGCTAACATAAAAGAGAGAAACCAGATCATACCCTGTAAGCACTCCCTTCGACCGATACCTCCAGTTTGCCATCTTATCCCAAATTATCGTCACAATCAGCCATCCCTCCAAACATAAAAACCCTCAGTGCTGTGACCACTCTATGCTCTTAATGTCAATCCCATCCTTGAACATCTCATATAGCGGACTCATTTCCCTCAACTTCTCAACCTGTCGTACTGTCAATTCAACTGCCCTATCAATTTCTTCCTCTGTCGTAAACCTCCCAATCCCAAACCTAATCGAAGTATGAGCCATATCCTCATCCACTCCCAATGCCCTCAACACATAAGATGGCTCCAAACTAGCACTCGTACAAGCACTCCCACTCGACACAGCTACCTCCTTCAACCCCATCAACAAGCTCTCTCCTTCAACAAAAGCAAATGATAAATTCAAGTTCCCTGCATACCGACTTTCTGTACTACCATTCACCACAACAGCATCCAGCCTAGCCCTAATCCCGTTAAGCAACCTTTCTTGCAACTTTGTAATCCTCTGCTCATCATAACTCATCTCTTTCATAGCTACTTCACAGGCGGCACCCATACCAACAACCAAGGGAGTTGGAACAGTCCCACTCCTAATCCCTCTTTCTTGTCCACCCCCATTCATTTGTGGCTCAACCCTAATTCGAGGTCTTCGTCTCATATATAGAGCTCCAACTCCTTTCGGCCCGTAGACCTTATGCCCGCTCAATGACATCAAGCTTACATTCCATTTATCAACATCAATTGGAATCTTTCCCAACGCCTGGGCAGCATCTGTATGAAACGGAATCTTAAATTCCTTACAAATTGCTCCAATTTCTTCCATGGGTTGAATTACCCCAATCTCATTATTGACCGCCATGACAGAAACTAGCCCGGTATCAGGTCGAATAGCTTCCCGGAGCTGTTCTAGATCAACTAACCCATCTGGTTTCACAGGAAGATAAGTGATGTCAAAACCCTCTTGCTGGAGGTGCCGGCACGAGTCAAGGACGCACTTGTGCTCCGTCTGCGTAGTAATCACGTGCTTCTTCTTCTCTCTGTAAAAGTGCATAACCCCCTTGACGGAAATATTGTTGCACTCGGTGGCGCCGGAGGTAAAGACGATTTCTTTCGGCGAAGCATTGATTAGGGCGGCGACTTGTCCGCGTGCGGCCTCAACGGCCTCGTCCGATTCCCATCCGTAGAGGTGGGTCCGGGAGTGGGGGTTTCCGTACTGAGAGACGTAGTAAGGAAGCATGGCATCTAGTACCCTGGGGTCGACGGGGGAGGTGGCTTGCATATCTAGGTATAGCGGCCTTCCGGAGATCTTAACTCCTTTCATTGATATTCCGGGTGTGTCATCGTAGGTTTCCGCTGTGAGAGGCGGAGATACGGCGGCTGCGGCGGTTGAAAAGGAGCGGACTGAATGGGTTTTACGGGAGGCCCGCCGCAGGGCGGAGGCGATGAGCTTGGAGGCCATGGATGTCTGCGGAGAAGGGTACGAAGGGAATAAAATAAAATTGGGGTTTTGTTCGGTGTGCTTTAGATTGACGCAAAGATTAATCCGATTTTAGGAAACTTTGGTATGTATACCACTCACCGACTTATCGACACATTTTGGGTACCTCATGTAGACGCGTGGCGTGATAATAGCTGTTGGATTAATCGGTGAATTAATTTGGTAAGCCGCAGGTTTCGGTCAACGATCATTTTCCTAATATTCCGTCGGTCCCGGTCAGTCCCATTTGAAACTTCACCTATTACCCAAATGTGTGTCCCGTTAAAAGCTTCACAATTTCTTAAAATGGTAAAAAATATGGGCTCCACTTATCACTCACTCACTTCTTCCTCTCACATACTTAAATTGTGGGGTTCATTTGTCATACCCACTAACTTTCCCCTCTCACACATTCAAATTGTAGGCCCCACTTGTCATACCCACTAACTTCTCTCCCCTCACAACCCTTCTCACACTCATCACTTTTCTTAATTTTTGTGCCCTCACCAAAATGATGAAGCTTAAAATGGGACGGAGAGAGTATATCCTTCCATTTCTACTTTATTTTTCATCACCGCCCTCTTCAACGTACCTGAGTGCTAATCCGTAATCAATTGCACTCCCTCCTAGACATGCCCAAACGGTTCCGGTTCTCGGTTTCGAGTTCCCGGTTCTCAGATAGTCGGAACCATATTCGAACCATTCTTGTCCGGTTCCCGGTTCTATTCGACGGTTCCGGTTCCACGGTTCCATCCGGTTCCTTCACCAGTTAACCCTTTTTTTGCAGTTTAGTTCAAATATGTTAGAAAACTAACTGATCCAGGTTAAAACAGATGAAAAGCTAACTGATTTGATTTTTTTTAGCCAAATTAGTTACAAAAATTAACAAATTATGTTCGTTTCTAAAAAAATTGGTTAGTTTATTATCAAGCATACAAAAAAAAATAAAAAAAAAATCTAACAATATTTTTAGGAAAAAAAAGGGATGGCACATTTATAATTTTATTAATATAATTAAAAAAATTACAATAAGGGAAACAACCAAGTCTTTCCCTTTTATAATTTAAGGGTAGACAAAAGGAGCCTTTACCTCTAAAATTACAACATTTATCTAAATTCTAGTGGTCCTAGTCCCTTCCTAATAAATTATAATACTCCCCCCGTCTCAAAATGATCTTCACACTTTTTTCGACGTTACTACGAAAAACCTTGAGCAATGATTCTAGGTTGATTTAATTGTCCTAATGAAAATCTAAAACTTTTTATTGATAGTATTATTGATGGTGTGTAAATAACAAGTTTTAGATTTTCATTAGGATAATTAAATCAACCTAAAGTCATTGCTCAAAGTTCCTTCATAGTAATGTTGAAAAAAGTGTGAAGATCATTTTGGGATGGAGGGAGTATGTAATATGTATACTATATATTAGCTAGCATTGGATTGGAACCGTTCAGTTCCCGGTTCTCGGGTCCCTGTTCCAGTTCTTGGTTTCGGAACCAGCGGTTCCTTTGTTCTAAATTTGTTGGATTTGTATTCGAACCGTCTTAATCCGGTTCCGTCGGTTCTCGGGTATGGCTGGTTCCCGATTCCGGTTCTACCCGTCGGTTCCACCGGTTCTCGGTTATTTTTTGGCATGTCTACTCCCTCCCACCGTTAGTTTTTTACTGCTTCTGTTTCAACTCAACTCAATGTATACTGTTTTACTTTTTTGGTCAATTCAATTGAACTTTAAACATAATTTTATAAAAATCTTAATACCTGTATGCAATTAAAAAAAATATTATTAATACTATTTTTAACGTTGAAGCAATAACAATTTTTAGAATTGCATATAAAATTATGGTCAAAGTTCAACTGAATTGACCGAAAAAATCAAATGGTGCACATTGAGCTGGGATGAAGGTTGTACTTTCCATTTTAGTCTGTCTCAGACTAAAATTCTAGTTGTTTTATTACTTAAAATGGATAATATATTATTCTCACAACAAAAATTTGATACCCACTTTTTCTCTCTTACTTTATTTTTCATACTCATGATATTTACTTTTTTAAAAATTTCTATGCAAAATAAAACTAAAACTTTAAAGTGGGACGGAGGGAGTACTGGTTGGTTCAGCACTTGGTACAACTCTAGGCTACCAACAAGTCCACGAAAAGAGTGAAGCCAGGAAGCAATTGCATTTGACGCGCGTGTAAGGGGGTAGGAGGGTAAAAGTAGACTGAAAGTAGAAGAAAAGATTTTTTAAAACGTGGCCGCATATTAAAATAATGCACATTGCCTACACACGTACTCTCTCCGTTTCATGTGAAATGAGATAAAAAAAAATAGACATATTAATTAAGAGAAAGTAGTGAATGCGTGATGGAAAATGAAAAGAGAGAATGAGTAGGGGTAAATAGTAGTGTTGGTTGAATAAAATGAATGGTGGAAAATGAAAAGAGAGAATTAATAGGATTAAATGGGTGGGGTTGAGTGAATATAAAATATTAAAAAATTTATCATTTTGAGCCGTCTCAATTAAAGTGAAACATATGAAAAGAAAAATAAGTCTCGTTAAACGGAGGGAGTACAACCTTAAAGCATCCACTTTCCATTCCCGAGGCCTAGATCCGATCTGAGCTATATCTATATATACAGAAAAAGAGAGTTACTGCGTGTTTGTGTTTGACAAAATCAGTGTAACCTTTTTGAATTGTACAAGTTACCAAACATTTCTTAGTTGTGAACTACCTGTAATAGGCCGGCCGGCTTACACTCAACATTGTTCAAATCCAAGGTTTTCTTGTTGGGTTTTCATTGTTCAGATCTAAGCTTCTGAAAAAGGGGGAAGCTTTTCCTTCCTTCGGTTCTTTAACCTGGTATGTTCACCCTGATTTTTTTTTTCTTTTGTAATTTTAAGTTGTTTCTTTCCATTTGATGATATTCATAATTCTCGAATCTGGATCTGAGTTTTAATGCACATTGTTGCTTCTGTTCATGATTTCCGTTGATTTGTTGAGTTGGGATTGCTGTAGATTGATTAAAAATGTTCGATTTCTTTGGTGGGTTTTTGAATGAAGATCTGCTGTTTCACTTGGATTGCTGCATATTTCTTCATTTGTTGTTGAATTGAAATTTATATTTTGATTCATTCAATTAATATGTACTACCTCTTTAGAACAAAAATGGATATTTATTTTGAAATGGTCAGATTTTTTTTCTTTAATTTGATGCCAGTTATTATTATGTTGGAAATTAAGATCAGAGTGGTTAAATCTTTATTTTAATTGATGGGGATAGGTTTAATTGCATCAGCAAATTGATTGATCTACCTTACATTTAAGTTTGATCTCAAATTAATGAACTCAGTTTGTTGTCTTTCATTTCATTTTCTTTTCTGTTTCTTTATTTAACTCTTAAACATATTTGGATCAGTTGGGTAATGTGTGTTAAAGTTTACAGTGAAATATTTTGTCTTAGATCCAATAAGATTCTCTTAGTTGTCAGTCCAATCTGAGAACATCACACACCTAAATAGCTAATCTAAACATCTGCTGTATTTTTATCTTCCCATTCAGAACGGAATTCATCGAATTAGAGTTCTTAATACCCTTTTTTTTTTTTTTTAATCTTCTTGGACAGAACTTGAAGGTAGAGTTTCGGATTTAACAGTTGGGGCTCAAAAAGGAATCATGTTGTTAAAGCATTCACCTCGTAGGAACGGGAGAAACAAAGGACTCAAAGTAAAGCATGCTTTGCAAATATGTGTATTGCTAGCCATTGGCATCTGGCTGCTTTATCAAGTCCAGCACTCTGGGAGCAAGAAGTTGGAAAGTTCTAATGTCTCGGAGAAGGTACAGAGTGGGAATGATCTTATCAAGTTAGGGAGGAAAGACCTTCAGCCTAAAATTGAAGAGACGGATATTGATGATGGGAAGGAGAGAGAAGAACAAGAAGATGAAGAAACTAATCAGGAAGAAGCACATCAACAAAATCAAGAGGAGGTGAAAGAAGACGAGAGGGATGAGAATGGTGAAAATGAAAGCAACGAGGAGAGTGAAGAGGGCAAAGATAATGAAGTTGAAGAGGAGAGCGGTGAGAGTAAGAAAGATGACAGAGATGAAGTGAAGGAGAATGAAGAGGGAGATAGTGGTAAAGACGGACAAGGTGGAGAGGAGACTAAAGAGAACGATGTTAAAGATGAAAGTAAAGAAAGTGGAAATGGTGGAGAGGAGACTAAAGAGAACGATGTTAAAGATGAAAGTAAAGAAAGTGGAAATGGTGGAGAGGAGACTAAAGAGAACGATGTTAAAGATGAAAGTAAAGAAAGTGGAAATGGTGGAGAGGAGACTAAAGAAAATGATGTTAAAGATGAAAGTAAAGAGAGTGGAAATGAGGAAACACAAGGCAAGGACTTCAAAGACGAGAATGGAAGTGAGCAGCCGAAAGAGGAGAATGCGAGTGAAGAGAGTGACAATAAGGAAGCAATGAAAAGTGAGATTGCAGAGGGTGAAGAAAAGAGCACAAACGAGAAAGAGAGTGAAGATGGAAAAGCGGGTGAAGAAACAACTCAGATTAACCATGGGGATGGTGAGAGCAATGAAAGTGTAAAAGAGGAAAACCGTGACAGAGAGAAAAACTCGAGTGAAGAAGCTCAGGAGAGTACAACTGGAAATGGAAATGGAAATGGAAATGGGGATGAACAGGGAACGAACAAGGAGCAAATTCAAAATGAAGCTGAAAATGGGGGAACGGAGAAATCGAGTGGGGAAGAACAGGTGAAGAACGAGGAGCAGAATGAATCTGGGGAAAATAAATCTAATAACTCTGACGCATCAAATACCGAGCAGAATGAATCTGGTTCAAATGTGGTTCTTGATGAAAAGAAGGCTGATGAGACCACAGAAACTAATGAAAAACAGCAGTCTAGTGATAATTCTAAAGATTCAAGTGGAGAAGAGTCTCACTTAGAGCAACAGAATGGAGAAAACACGCATATCGAGGTGAAGGAGCAGACCGAAAGTACAGATGCAGTGACTACAAACTCGGTGAATGGTGGTGATTCCACAGACTCTTCAAATAGTAATGAATCAGGTGCGACAGATAAAACAGAAAATGAAGATTCAAACAAGAACGAGAACAATAATGGTGAAAATGTTGAGGAGCAGAAGCCCAGTGTTAACACAGAGACAGGAGGAGCAGAAGATCAGGTGATACCTTCGAATGACAACAAAGCAGACTCGAGCCAAAATGGGACCGGAGAATCTTCTACTTCGACCTCTCAAGCAGACAATGAATCCCCTTCAAACACAAACATAAATGATGGTACTGGACAGAATGATCAAGAAAATTCTTCCACTTCTACAAGCCAAACTGAAAATGATGCATCGTCAAACTCGAATGAGAATGCAAATGATGGGCAGCAAGATCAAGACAACTCCTCAAGTTCTACAACTCAAACACAATCGAATGGTTCTTCTTCTACTACTTCAACTTCTCAAGCTGATGATGATGCCATTTCAAACACAAATGAGAATGTTGATGGTGGGAAGAATGATCAAGATTCTTCGACCTCCCAAGCAAATGGTGATGCAACTTCAAACACAAATGAGAATTCTGATGCAGGGCAAAATGAATCAGTTGATTCATCTTCAAACTCGAATGAGAATGCTGATGCTGGAAACAACAATAATCAAGTCCAAAATGAATCAGGCGTCGATTCTTCAACTTCGACTTCCCAATCAGATGGGGATGCATCTTCAAACACAAATGAGAATGGTAATGCAGCACAGCAAGATCAAAACAACGCATCCCAAGATGAATCGACCGACTCTTCTACTTCAGCCTCTCAAGGTGATAATTCTTCCAGTTCAAATGAGAATGAGAATGTTGAAGCAGGGAAGAATCAAGGTGATAATTCTTCCAGTTCTTCAATCCCACAAGAGGAGACAGATGCTCGCACTGACCTTGGAACATTGCCAGAAGGTGGGGCAGGAGGGAGTAGCCACGACAATGCCGCTGCAGAGTAAAATTTCTGATGTTTTATGTTTCTTTTACCATCTAATATAGGTGTTGCGATTTTCTTTTATTCTATATCGTGTTCACTTTTAATTTCGGAAGTGATTGTGCAAAAGTGTATACTGTTATCTGTACCTCGGATGCAACACTGTAATATAGTGCAAGCTTTGCACAAATGGTATATGTTGAGGTCATTTATGGAATTAATTTTTCTGATTACGGTGTGTTTGTTCATGTGTTGGCAGTTATGAATGTGGAATTGTGGGTATAGAAGTCAGATCCTTCATTATCAAATGCATACTATATTGTTGAATCCTTGTTCTTTGGGGAAACTGATCTCACCTTTTAGGAAACACTTTTTAAGGTTGTTCAGATCCTCAACACTTTTGATTAAGTTTAGAGTAAAATAAAGTTTGGGTTAGAAAACTTATATCCTAACTTTGTGTATGTGTATAGATTTTGGTACAACAGTAATACTAGAGTCACAAAAAATTACAACAAAATCACAATTAATCACTAACAACTGTGTTTGTGTCCCAAGATTTTGTGGGACTTTTTTGTGGCTCTAGCATTGCTCTTGAGTTTTCTAGGCTGACACACGCTGTCGGGAGGAATGCAAGAACCACAAAAAATCCTCACAAAATGTTGGGCAAATAGCACATTAGTGCCCTAAAGTTTCACATGAGTTGCAATTTAGGTCATAATGTTTCAATTTTGGCAATTTGGTGTCTAATGTTCACCTTTTGTGGCGAAATTGGTTTTTTTTTGGATGGTCATGGATGGAAGCTAACAAAATTAACAAAAAATTTAACGACCTTCTTTAAAAATTGCATTTCTTACCCATAAAGTTCAACAATTAGGTATGTTGACCCTATTTTGTTAAAAACTTTACAACTCCTAAAATTATATATATATATATATATATATATACACACACACACACACACATTATATTATATTAATTAAAGAATGTATATTTAATTAACAAAAAAAACATAATAAATATCAAGTAAAATATTGTTTATCATTTAAAATAATAATTTTTTTGAATAGTAGTAAAAATAATAAAAATATAAATACCTTACACTAAAGTCATTTATAATTCTAATTCCTTTGGTAAAGGGACTAAAATTATGTTTAGAAAAAAAGTAAAGCGCTAAATTTAGATATTAGTTTAGCCTTAAAAATCTTCTTTTAGCCTAAATTTGCTTGAAAAGTGAAAATACAAAATCAAACCTAAACTTCTACCTTCTTCGTCTCCTTCCCCCAACCCACACACGCCCAGCCACCGGCCACCTTCACATCTCTTCTTCTCCCATGCTTTCTCTTACTCCCACAACGCCAACTTGCCTTTCTAGGTAAGAAATGCAATTTTTAAAGAATGTCGTTAAATTTTTCGTTAATTTCGTTAGCTTCCATCCATGACCATCCAAAAAAAGACCAATTTCTCCACAAAAGGTGAACATTAGGCACCAAATTGCAAAAATTGGAACATTAGGACCTAAATTGCAAGTCATATGAAACATTGGGGGCACTAATGTGCTATTTGCCCCAAAATCTTGGACACAAACACAAATATTCAGGGATTAATGAATAATAGGGCCTACAAACACAACAACCAATCTCGATTACTAACAACTGTGTTTGTCACAAAAATTTAGTGGAGCTTTTTTGTGACTCTAGTATTACTGAAAACTCAAATACCTTTCTTGAACAAACAGTGATTAAATGAATCCAGCACAAGAAATGGTAATTAACTAATCACGAAAACCTTATTTACCTCAAATTAAGAGTAGGAACCAAATGGAACAGGAAATGAAATATTAAAATGATGGTTCAAATACAAGCCGAGACCATATAGCCCCTTCAGAAAAGGATGTAACACAAACAAAGTACTGGGTAGTCTTAAATCTTGGATTTTACGGTCAGAAAGCATCCAGCAAATGAGGAAAGCAATATTATTCTTAAAGACTTCTGCGGCGTTCAACTTTCACACTTCAGTGATGCTGCTTAACCTCAAAAAGGCCATCGGGACCTGCAAAGCATGAAAAACAAAAGATCAAACATACCCTTCGTGTCGCAAAAACAGAATACCTAATTCTCTAGCAAACGATCGATCATAAACAAACAAAATCTGTAATCCATCAATCTGCATATTTTTAATTCAATGTTCACACTGACCCACACCTCTAGAGAGCTCCCAGATTAGAATAAGAAAAGACAAGCTAATTGAACAGATTAATATTTTCTGTGTCACTCACTGGTATAACCACATTACCTTTCCTAATAATATTTAATATTCCAAAACACATTGCAATGTTAGGACTACTAATCAAGTAATTGAGGTCTAAAGCTACTCTGTCAGACATCTTAATTAACATCATTATCATCTTAAAAAAAAAAAAAAACCGTCATAAGACCCCATTCTCGGTTCCAAAACAGAAACTCGCAAGTCCTCGAGACCTTTTTTAAAAGGATCCGAAATGAATCAATGATTGCACAAAGGCTAGACATGCTTAACATCCATAAACCAAAAAAGTACAGATAATAAGGTTAGCGACAATATTGCCCACATTTACATCATTTCCAACTTTTCAGAATTACTTGAATCAATTACAAAAGGAGAGAAACTTGCAAATAAATGCTTAGGCAATAAAAACAATTCAGCCTCGACTCTTTTGTTCAGTCACATGCTCTACAGTACACATAGCAACAATCATGAAATCGCAATATCAAAGAAAAAGGGCCACACTTTGTTTTAGTCCACTGTAATTTCAGACGTGTTTCACTTTTACCTTTGTACTTTATTTCTTCCATTGTACTTCATTTATGACTTTCATTTCAGACGCTGGCGTTAACGAAGTCAGCTAAACCTGACGAATACGATGATGTTGCAGTCCACGTGGGTTAATGAAATTACAAAACTACCACATGTTGAACATTTAACGAATTAACACTAATTTCACGAATTCAACACATAATTTTACAAATATAACGAAAATCCACTTCAATGCTAACAACTTGGGGCTTGTCTGGTGCATGGTTTTAGCAAAAAGCTCATTCTTTTTAAATCCATTTTAAACGCACCGCCAGTGTTCTAAAAATCGGGCTAGGCGGCCCCCAGGCGCCGCGATTTTCCATTAGGCGGCCAATCTAGGCGTTAGGCGGTCTAGGCGGGTCAAGGCGTCCTAGGCGGTCAAGGTGGATCAGGAGGTCTGGGCAAGTCTAGGCGGCCTATGTAATATATATATTTTTTTTTTGGTTGCCCTAAAACGACGTCGTTTTACAAATGTTTTACAAATGAGACTTAAAATGGGATGAGCATCTAAAAGGTGAAAACAAATGATCATAAAATACTTTTAATAATAATTCATTTTTTGCGCTAAAATTAAAATGTATTATTATATTTTTTTAAATAACAAAAATAAGTGGCATTGTTTTTTGAAAAACTACATATATATTTATAGACTTATAAGAAAATATTAAAATTGACTAGCAATTTTTAGAACATTGATTTAAACTAAAGGGTAAATATTAATTTGACTGAGATGGGTTAGCGTAATTTATATTTTTGAACCGTTATGAAATACTATTAGTTAGTTATGATTCATTTCTTCTTGTTTAAATTATTATCTTTTAACAAACAAAAAAACAAGTGCCACTTTTTGGATATATATATATATAAAAAAAAAAAAATTATTAAAATGTGCTAAATTCTAGGCCCCGCCTAGGCCTCTAGGCGCTAGGCCCAGCTTTGCTGCCTAGTGATTTTTAGAACACCGCGCACCGCTCTACCAAACAAAGCCCTTAGTTCACTTCATCATCCACCAAAAAAATCTACAATGGTGGCTTCAAATCCAAACTCTATAACACAAGATTAAACACCCCAAACTTCAAAATCATCACGTCGTAATTCCTCTACACCCAACAATTATGAAGTGAAAATCTTTAAATCCTAAACCTCAATCCTCTGCACCCACCTACTTGGAGAAAATCTTCAACACCCAAGCCTAATTCATTTATACCCACCAATTCTGAACCTCAAGACTTGATTTTGGGACTTTGATTTTGAATCTTTTGAAATTTGGATGAGCAACAATGGTAGGGTCTTTAGATTTCAAAAATTAAAAAGCTTGGGAATGAAAGTGGAGAAGTTGTTGATTTTGTATTCAGGTTGATGATTTTGAAGCTTGGGGTGTATAATTTTGTGTTAGAGTGTTTTGATTTGAAGTCAACACACAACATTGTAGATTCTTGGGTGGAAGATGAAGTTAAAAAAGTTGTTAGCAACAAAATGAGTTTTTGTTATATTCATTTATTTATCTGTTCAATCAATGAGATTATATGTTAGATTCGTCAAAATATTTAACGGGTGGCAGTTTTAAAGTAAAGCGGTAAAAGCGAAACACGCCTGAAAGTACAGTGGAATCAAACAGAGTTTGGCTAAGAAAAAAAGATACAAGTACACGTTCAAAAAACTGCTTAATCTAGAGCGCCTGTTGAAATGCTTTACGTGGAAATGCATATTCAATCACCGATAAATGGCTCCAAAAATTTAGTATAATGTTATTCCTCCGCCACAAAATGACTATGACTTTTTTTTTTGCTTTCAAAAAATGAAGAATACTTTTGGTTACTTTTAGTAGCACATGCATATAAGCACACCCTTAGTATCCAGTATCCATCTCATAGAATTAGAATTTCAATAAAGCCGTGATAGCTTGCAAAGGAAAGGACTTCATTCAAAAAAGCACACTCATTTTTTAGACAAGTCCATTGTAATTACTGACACTCATTTCAAACACTTCATTTTTTGAAAACACTAACTTTGGAACCAAGGATGTTAAACTTAAGACAGCGAGAGTCCAACCAAACACTAGTTCTCATGACCATATCAAAACCAATTTGTGCATAATGTGGGTTTTAGCCAACAACTACTAGATTGCAGCTTGTCCTCTTATTGTAACCACATTTTCGCTCTACTTCATAAATTACATCGTGCAAAAAGAAATTGACACTGACAAACCACTGGGTTATTCACAACCCATATGACCAGAAGCAAGAAAATTTGAGCTGCTGTCTATTAATGAGATTCATGGGACAGCAATAGGCCTGCCTTTTGTATGACGAAACTATAGTTAAATGAATAGAAAGCAATTAGTCAGTATAAACGCAACATACCCCATGGAAACTCCTTGTTGCGGATGTGCATATATGGATACGCCTGCATACATAATTGAGAAATAAACATGAAATCCAACAAAGGGAAATGCAAAAACTAGCCTGCTAAGACCAACTTGTTTCGCTTTATTTGTTTGGTACGAGGTATCGCTATCAAGAATTGAAATGTGACTGAAAACAAGGCGAATGAACTTTCTATCTCTCTTTGATGAAAACAATCATTCCCTTAAGTTGTTTAACTGAATATGATCATAGAACTGGAAGAATGCAGTTTCCATTGTTTGGTACTGCAAACAAGGAGGGAAGATAAGAAGGATCCATTAAATCTTCAGCACACATCACTTTCCATTCCAATCTCCGACTCTTTAAACATTGGAAGATTTTTGTTAACGGCTCAAACATTCCTCATCCTTCCGATTGCCATGCCCTTTACTATTCAAAATATATTAATAAATAAATGAGAGAGGGAGAGACATATGTCGTCATTTTAATCCCTAAAATTTCCCCAATACCAAATGCTACTCAACAAAGCTGAATCCAATAAAAGAACTATTTTGTCCAACATTGGTCTCATATCTCATTAATCATGAAATTAGGCTGTATAGTTAGAATTAGATGATTAACATCGAACAAGTAATGATAGAGCTAGCTTACAGGGGGCTCTTCAAAATGAGGATGACCCTTTGACAAATTAATGGCCGCAAGAATAGTGCATGAAACAATCCCTGCATAAGTGATCTTCTCCCACTTTGCGGTTTCCTCTGTAGAAAGTGCAGAACCAAAAAGTCAATATCCAATCTAACAAATTTCCATAGCGACTTCAATAATCAAATCCACAGAGAAATCAATAATCCAAGAGCACTACATATGTGTACCAAGACCTAGAAAGGTATATGTAGGCACAATTAATATACAGGTGGATTAGAACCCTAGAAACGCATATCGATGTTAAAAATGCGAAACCTAATACCTTCACTAAAAAAAAAAAAACCTAGAATTGGAATCAGAAATTATAAGACAAGAGATTTGATTAGGGGATAGAGAAATGGAATCATACTGGCATCGTCGTGACCGGCGGAAGAAGAAAAAGTCCTTTTGGGAGCTGGATTTGCACGCGCACCGCCGCGGAGAGCGGCCCGAAGGCTGGATCTAGCTATCGCCGTTGCCATCTCTCTTTCGCTTCTTTTCGTTGTCTTCGCGAAATAACCTTTGTTGCTATTTACGGGTTTTTACTTTTCACTCTGTCTGGACTATAAACAGGAGTAGTTTCACTCGCTCGCACGTGACCTGCCCCGGCACGACTGATTTGGGCTTAAATTACACAACTAAGCTTGGCCCAATTATTAGAATATTGCTATTTGGAATGAGCTTTCGATTGTTGTGAAGTGTCATTTCTTTGATGGTTTGGGGACGATCAGAGACAAATTATTTGCCTTCCAGTAGTTAGTTGTGGGCCGGAGTTTTTTAATAAACCAAGTCAAGATATCCGTATTTTCAGATCCAATAATGGAAAAAGTAATAGGAAAAAGACTTCCCATGAATGAACAAGAAAACTCTGTTGATTCATTTAATAATTAAGAATAATATCCAGCAAATAATATATAATATGTATTGTACCAGGCTTATGCGTTAACAATGCTCTGAGATATGAATCTCGAACAATTAAGTTTGATAAAAAAAACACTAAAAAACAAGGATCTTTCTTTGAAATAACAAAGCATACCATATTTTGCGGTTGCCGATAAAAAAATACCCTTGTACTTCCCATGCAAGAATGTCATATTAAGAAAAATAAACGAACGATCAAAACTCAAAGCCCCTTGCATAGGCCCCAAAGGAAACATAACACCTATTGAAATGACCATGTTTTGTATCATAATCAAGAACCATGACGCTACTTGCATCTAAAGATTTCAATTTTTCAAAGTACAAAAAGTTGAATCACCAAATATAGACTCCTTTGCTTTCTCCATACATTGATATCAAAACCATAATCTCTCTTAATCATAGAAACAATTTTAGTTGGACTAATCGATGAGTTATCACGAACAATATCAATTATAATATTTGGAATAAGAACTGCAGAAATTCTTTTATCCATAGAACCTCTACAAACGTCAGCATATGTGTGCTCTCCAGTGGACATCCTTTAGTCTCTTTATACCTACACTGAGCAGTCACACGTTGTTTATTATTTTTGACATAGTCAAAATCAAATCCAGTTTGATTGGCAAAATTTATACAAGACAATGTGAAAATCATCAACCTCCCCTTCAAAAAAATGGCGAATGCCTTGGATTTCATTGACCTACTTTGCACTCAACAATTACTTTTTTGGATGACGAAAAAATCTAACAGTCTCATCACGTCTAGTGACAATACTACTGTTGTCAACAACAGTTGTACACTAGGACCACAAACAGTAGATGTGAAAGATTTGCCAACTTATAATTCATTCATTTCAATCTTTATACAATATATCCCACCACGTCTAATCATAATAAACATGTTCAAGAAGTCGTCACTATTCTCCAAAACACATCGTGGATTTCCAATTAAACAATAAGAAAACGGCACATTATCTTTGCTTGATCACTGCCACCTACTACATGCATACTTAACTAATGACTGAAAACTATTAAATTGACTTAATCTCTCAACTGCAGTTCAATCCTCAAATTTCAACAAAAACATAACAACTAAATCCATGAACCTACATAATGAAAACAATAAAAATCTGATTCAAAATTAAAATAAACACTAAGTTTCAATAAAGCTTCACAGTTTGATAGATGACTCTCACATTTTTAACAAATGATTACTTCTAACACATGATATGTGAATTAATTATAAACGCATAGCTAGGAAAAACAATTTTTCATGTTGCTACAAGCATGAACTAAATTGAAAAATACAGTGCGTATGATTAAAAAAGAATCCTAAATAAGTTTGATCCACATTCATGATCTATGAACTAATTACAAATGCGAAAACCAGAACAACTACTTTTTCATGTTGTTACAAGCATGAAGTAAATAGAAAATAGAGTGTATATAATTAATAAACAAGCCTAGAGAAGTTTGATCTTAAACATGCATATCGTTATGGAGAAATAAATCAATCCTAAATACAATTGGAATGTAAGTTAGCTGCAATACATGATGCTTACGGACATGTAGAATGCATTACAATCACTAAGAGTGTGTCACTAACTAAACAGTTTAGACGAAAACACAATTACATGAAGTGCGTTAATAAAGGGTTCCTGGTACACACATACACTATTATTTTCTTCCTAATTACTCAATATCTCAAGTGTAAACAAAGCAAAGACAAAATAAAAGGTAAATATGAAACAAAATGTGGGACTATTTTTGTTCCATTGTAGTTAAGGAACAAAGTGATATTAAAGAGCCTTTTGAAAAAATAAAAATCATAAACCAACATAAAATAATCACTTATTAAACAAGGCAGAAATTAAAAGAAAATGTTTATGAAAACGAAATCTCACAAGCACTTTGTCCACAAAATCTGCTCTGCAACTGCAATATTGAAGCAAAGGAATGGAAAGGAAAAGAAATTGCAGAAGTAGAAGTGAGGCTCTGGCTCTAACCGTTATTTGAGAATGAGGGAAGAGTGACGTGAGGTGTGATTTGGGCTGGCTGAGGGTAGATCGGGATTGCAGTATTTCACTAAAAAAACCAGGGACCTAAGACAAATAAACATTCTATTTTATGGACATGAGGGAAATAAACCAAAATGCATGTTCTATTTAAGAAATTTGTGTTGTTTAAAGGACTTTTGAAAAAAAATTCTTTAAACATTGTACGATGTAGTATTTCATGTATAAACAAGGGTGTCTTTAGAAACTTTACGTGTACGAATAGCAAAACAAATGTAAGGTATTCGAATTACTTTTTACTAATAAAAAGAGCTTTACACCAAACTCACATTCATGTATCAAACTAAAAACAATAAATAAAAGACAGGTGTAGATCACAACTTGTTAAATGTTAACTAATCAGTTGGTATCAATTATCATCAAATACAAGAAAGGATAGGATAGTACAATAGTGCACGAGATTGGTTTGTATAATTAAGGAAATTAGAACAAGTTAAATTCAATTTAATTTTCTACTCAATTCCCCCAATCAATCAATTTATAAGATGCAATCAATTCAATTTTGGATTCTCCTAATCCATCCATGAATCTAACTACTAACATTCGTCACAGCTCAATGTGCACTCTTTGACTTTTGTTTGGCAATTCAATTCATCTTTGACTACAATTTTATGAAAATCTAGATATCTTTATGCAATTCTATAAAATGTTATTGATACTATTTGTAACGATGAAACAATAAAAAGTTTTAAAATTGCTTATGAATATCAACATTTTCATAAAATTATGGTCAAAGTTTGATTGAATTGACAAAATGAATAGTGAAAAGTGCACATTGAGCTGGGACGGAGGTTAGTATTTCTCATATCATCAAAAATTTATCTTTCAAATAAAAAAAAAATCTTGTCATATCCTAAAACCCTTAGCAGATTTACAACTGTTGCATTTTGACATCCTCTATTATGTTATGCATGTTGATGAACTGAGGTCTTTATACAGTCCTTCATGTTTATACTTCTAACAATCTTTCAATGTATTTAACGGAATTGAGTGAAAATTAACGGAGAAGAGCCAACTCCCATTTTCATCAAATCCCTCAAATTTGGTTTTTTAACCTCATCATCACGATTAACCTTCGGCTGATCAAAGTCAACCCAAGAAGACTGATCCCCTCCGTTGACTTTGTCATTCTGAATCTTAATCTGGATCTCATCCTCTTGATTATTACTACTACGATGCTGCTGCTGCTGATAACCTTCCAGAAGATTTCCAAGCGAGTCCACCACATCTCCTGTGCTCCACCCCGCACGCAACAATCTCATCGACAGCAACCTCACGTGCCATACTAATGCCTCCCTATCCTTCAAGTCCTTAATACCACGTGACCATGATGATCTCTTTTCATCACCACCGTCGATCATCATCATCTCCTTAATATCCTCCTCTTTCCACCCTCCTTCCCTTAACCGCCAACAAACATCATCCATGCACCCGCCTAACGCGCTCATCCCCCTCCACCAAACACGCTTATTTCCACGCGCCTCCGCCTCACGTTCCCTGGTCTCAACCAACTCAGTCCAGAATTCAATCCGCTTCGCCTCCGTCGCCGCCCACGCCGGCGAACTGAACAGATTCGATAAGGTGGGCCGCTTCATAACCCCCTGATCATTGCCCTTGAACTCAGTCTTCTGGAAGAACGCAATCACGTCGTAGCTCCACAGCCTGACGTCGCCGCCGTTGACGTAAAAAATCGGATTCCCGGCGACACAAGGAGTAGCAGGAATGTAGCAGTGCCGATATAGAGGAATGAGAACCGGCGCGTTTTTCAAGAACCTTTTACCCAAATCGACAGCATCATCATCGTTATCGGGTCGACCACCCCACGGCCCAAACCAGAATCCATTTCTAGAAATTTCTTTCGCTAAGCCCAATATTGGGAGGGTGGTTTGAATCTGGAGTTGCTGGGTGGAGGAGGAGCGCCAATTGGGGAAGCCGGGGGCCGAAGGGGAGGCCTTCTTGGAGAATGGATCGGAGGTCAGGTGGGAAAGTGAAGTGAAAAATGGATTGTATCGAAGTAATTTCGGAATCGGTGAGGCCGGCGGTAATGGAGACGTCGGAATTGTGGAGATGGTCGATGAGGTTTTTGGAGTAGGCGGCGAAAGAGAAGCAGATGCTTCTTGGTTGTTTAATGGGTTTCTGTTGGGGTTTGATGATGTTCAGTTATGGTTGTAGTAGCCATTAATGGCGGATCGATTGATCAATACAGATATGGGTTTGGTGTAGATCGAATGTGGGTGTAGATTTGTGTTAAGTAGTAGGCCGGGCCGGAGGATTGGGAAGAAAAAGTCGTCGGAGTTGATGTGGACTGGGGGGAGAGAGGGACAGTTTGACTATTTTACGTAAAAATGAGTTTGAAAGGGTGCAAATCCGCATGAATTGCGTACTTATAGTTATGCTGTTACGTGAAGATAATTGTACTTATATTTATATACCCTACAAGGCTACAAAAAACAAACTTATTCATTTTGGGAAGGCAAGTATTAATTAAGAGGATAAATTGAAAGAAAATTATTGGTTTTAATGTTTTGTATTTATTGATTGAATCTTACAATATTTCTCATTTGGGAATGTATTAATTTGAAGAAAAATTGATAAATAATTATTCACAAACATCTTTAACATGAGTCGCTCTTGTGAAAAACGCGTTTTACACTAAACTATGAAAAAACGTGTTTTTCCCAATTATCTTCTCAAATATTACAAAGTGCATGTTGTAATATTACACTTATAAATATTCAAGCATACACTTTTATACATTCAAAGAGACACTTTTAGTGATAGTTATAAGACGGACTGTTTTACTATTTACAAAGTGCCTCTTACCATGTACAATGGTGTTGAATGATGGTGTTGAATGGGGGATTAAACATAATGGAGGGTGTTTAATACAATGGTTGTTGAAGGAGGTGTTGAAAATGGGGTGGTGTTGAATTAATTCAACACGGTTGAATCAACAAGAGTGGGCCGGCTCCTAGGCACGCGGTGCCTTTCCATTGGGCCGAAATGGCGCTTGCAGTACACGCGCCGACAAGGGCGCGTCTGGCGCAGGTCGTCAGGGTTTTTTTTTTTTTTTCCTGATTGGGACACTTGGCAGCACATGATTGGTTATTGAGATTTTCGGATTAATTTCTCATCCCAATTATTTGAGCTCAATTATTTCACAGTAAATGATTTTATTTTTATTTTTTTTTACACCAAAATTCATTTTAAAAAAACTCTATAAATAATGCAAGTTTCATTGTATTTGGACAAAAAAAAAACAACAACCATCTTTTTAGTGAAATGGATCTCAATAATAACCATTTCAACACTCAAAAATTCAATTAATTTTCCTTTTTCCTACAACAATCCTAATAATTATCTTCATTTCTCATATTTATTTAATTGCAATTACAAAAAATTAATTAAGTGTGAAGTATTTTTTTTATTTATAATTGATTATTATTATTATTATTATTTTATTAATCATAAAAATAAAGAATATAAAATAAAATTAAAGTGGTGGGGTATAGGATGATGAGTTGGAAGGGTGTTGAATTTTAATTAAGCAAACCATTGTAGGGTGTAAAAGTTGAATGATTGTTGAATTATTAGGTGGAAGAGAGAGAAGATGATGTTGAGAGTTAAAGTGGGTGTTGAATGAGAATGAGTGTTGAAACCATTGTAGATGGTCTTAGATTATTGAAAAATGTCTCTTCCATTGTTAAGTGTTTGGTGGGTTTTTAAAATTTTCAAAACAAGTGTGTCATTGTGTTAAAAAGTGCCTCATGTAATATTGAAAAATGCCTCATACAATGTAAAAAATATCTGGTGAGTTTTTGTAAGTGTCAAGCGAGTTTATCTAAGTTCTAAAACAAGTGTCTGTCCTAGTATTAAAATGTGTCTCCTGTAGTATTGCAAAATGTCTCCTACAGTGTAAAAAAGTGCTTAGTGAGATTTCGTAAGTTCCAGTTATTTGCAAAAATATCACCGCATTTTTTAATAACGTTCCATTTATTTACAAAATGTCACTCCGCATATAAAAAACATGTTTTACACTAATACGCGTGTAAAACGCGTTTTTTCTAAGATTTTCTGCTTTAACATCCCTTTGTTGATTAACAAAAGAGTGTTTGTGGCAAAAAGTTGTACTATGATTTTCTTTCGTGATCTCTTGGAAAAAATTGACAACTCATTTTACAACGTATATATTCAGAAGGATAACATTTAATTTGAAATTTGAAATAAAATTTACAATAAGATTTTTTTTTTAGAAACCTCAAAATAAGATTGCATTTTTTAAGGCAAAATAATACTGTTATTAGATTGTAATCTAAAAAATCTAAAAGTTGTTGTACAAATAATTTTGAATTTTTGTTCCTTTTTTTATTCTTTCTATCCCAATGATGTGGCGGATATTGTATCATTATTTCCTTTGTTTTCCTATGTAATTTGATATACTTAGACTAGTTTAATGTAATTGGGGCAATATTTTATTATTTGGGCTTTATTATACTCCGGGGGCATTTTTTTACTGTGTATTTGAATGTACTCTTTTTGTATGAGCTTCAAAGTGAAGTCCCAAGTGTCAAGAAGGAAAAAAAGTGTCAAGAATAGTCAAAGTTGAGATCAAGTCAACGAGTTGGATTACGGAGCGAGTCAATCTTGGAAGTGGAGAAAAATGAAGAAAAAGCATGGACCAGAATTTGGCCTGGGCACAAGTCAGGCAATTTTCCAGACGCCCACCCGTTTTTCCAAGGCTTACGAGATTTATTAATATTATTCTATTTTTCTTTATTGTTTTTCCTCTTGAGACTTCACTACAAAAAAAACAGTATTTAGCGACGGAAATATTCGTCGGTAAATATAACATATCCGTCGTTATTTTCATTTACCGAGGATTAGCAAGGGAACATTTCCCTCGTTAAAATACTCCTCGCTAAATATTTACCGACGAATTTTCATTTCCCTAGCTAATTTTACGGCGGATATTCCCTCGGTGGTTCGCCGCTATTTGGAGAAACCAGACGACAAATATTGAATGTTTTAGCTTGGGATTTACCGACGGATTTCCCTTGTTAAATTTGGTAAAATTGGTTTGGGTTGACCAATTTTACGAGGGATCAGCAACGAAGTTTCCGTCGTTAATTTAATGTCTAGCAAGGGATCTAGTCCGTCGTTATTTACATATAATGGTATGTGGTAATTTAGCAAGGGAACCATCCGTCGCTAATTTTTATGGAATTGCAGGGTACTGTTTTATTTTTCTATATTTCCCACCTGTTTCAAAAACTATACACATATAAGATGCTCATTCCCAATTACCAACATAACACTGAGTATTTTAAAAAACATAGCTAAATTCATAAATGAGTATTTCAAAAACATAGCTAATTACATAAAATTCTGGTTCTAGAGTATTGGTTCAACAAACTAATTTCAAGTATCAACACCACACAACACCAAAATATGAATTTAACTAGAAGTTTCATAAGTGTGAATAATCAAGAAAACCCACCCCGTTTTGCCATAGATTTCATGAAAACTTGTAACTTCTTTTCCATTTCCTCCCGACATTGAGCCACCTTCTTATCCATTTCTTCCCGATTTTTCTTTTCCCGTTCCTGCCATTCTTTTCTCTCTTCATCATGTTTCTTCTCCCTTTCATCATT
This sequence comes from Campanula takesimana, assembly GCA_026119855.1. Taxonomy (NCBI): domain Eukaryota; kingdom Viridiplantae; phylum Streptophyta; class Magnoliopsida; order Asterales; family Campanulaceae; genus Campanula; species Campanula takesimana. The sequence continues at coordinate 1,270,283 of JAOWBW010000211.1, read as the reverse complement.
CTTCTTCTCCATTTCATCGTGCTTCTTCTCCATTTCTTCCAGCTTCTCTTCTAATTCCTCTCTTTGGTTTTTCTCATGAATGAACTTCTCTTCTAGCTCATTCTTAAACTGCGTAAATTCAGCTTGTGATTCAATTGTTTGCGTATAAGATGAACTACTACGACCGTCACTAGCAAATGACGAGCCAACCGAACCAAGACCCTTCACCCGTTGCTTTTTCACGCCGCCGACAACTTGGAAATAAATTTTATCCTCCTCCGTGATAGTCAAATCTCTTTTGGTGGATGCTTCTTTAATTTGGCTTTCATACTCCTCCTTCAAAAAAACAACATACATATATATATATTGCTATTAATATATTTGAATAAAAAAATTAAATCCAATTTACAAATAAAATACTCACACAGATTTTCTTAGTTTGGCCGTCCACTAAGGTACCATCTTTGCGCACGTGTGTCTTTAATTGAAGCTGAAACAAACTAGGTGCAATGCCTCCATTTTCTTCTTGCTACAAAAATAACATGATAAAATATCAGACAAAGCTATTAAAGCAAGTGTTCGCATGCTTAAAAAATTTGAATAGTCAAATGCAAAGATCGTTTTGGGACGGAGGGAGTATAACTGTCTATTATAAATCTGACTGCACATACTATAAAACTCTGATTGTTTTGCAGTCACTACGCAGAATCGTTGGACCACTACTCGCTTCCAGTTCCAAACTTATTAACAAACAGAAAAATCATAAAAAAAAATGACAGTTTTTGAAACGAAAATACTCACTAAAGTCTCTATATGGATTTTAAATCCATTCAACTCCACTCCAGGAAACGAAAATACTCACTAAAGTCTCTTTATGGATTTTAAATCCATTCAACCCCAGAAACCAGGAAAATAGCTACAAGTTAATAGCAACTAAGGTCAAACTTATACACGCATAATACTATTGATATAAAGCTAATTAATTATATTCACTCTCTCTTATAAAGCTAATATAATTCTTCTACCTGCTGCTAAACACGAAAGATGAAGATTCTTGCTGATGATTCTTGATGCATATGGCAGAGGGAAATTATACCTTGAGGCCGTCAATTTCTTATAACTTATGCGGGTTTGGATGTAGGGCCTCAGGATTTCTATCTGTTGAAACAATGCATATTGTCCCTGCTATTAGCATACCTCACAATTCCTGATTTTTCTTAAGTTCTACTATTATCATGCAGGTTGTATAGCAGAATAGTGGGCAGCCCAATAAGCATTTTTTAATGGGTTAATGGATCGACTATTGCAGGTTGTACAGCATAATAAAAACATTTATTGTGCTCATGCAGTTAAGTGATTCACAACGTACCATAGTAATGAAGTGGGCCACCGCAGATTTTGAACCTCCGGTATGCTTAGAGCAACCATCGTCCTTCTCTGATAGACGATTTTTTGAATTTATTTCTGATTTTCTTTTGACTTCCTCTTTATTAAAATATGCTACCCAATTTGACCAATCTGCCTCGGAGATACAACTTGGCTTCTTCTCATCTCGATTCAATCTCTTTTAAAACATCTGACCATATCACTGTACCGAACACCACCTTGTTTCATAAAAGCATCCCTAATAGCTGTCTCATGCTCCTGAGACCATGTATATTGTTTCTGCAAATAAATTGATTAAATAAGTTAAATATATAAATGGGTAAAAGTGGGTTCTTACTGCAGATTATACAAGTCACTTAAGAAAGGCACCTATTCAACTCAAGGCATACAAAGAGAGATATGCAGCAGACTAGGTACAAGTGGGTCCTTACTACACTGCCTCAATCCTACTAGGAGCTCGAGAACAATAAGTGTAATTGTGATTTGTTAAGAACCGTTCAACTTGTTTCCAATTGACCCCAAATTTTTTTTTAAAAATGAGACAAAACCAACTGCTTGTACAAACTTAAGAAGCATACCTTAAACCAGTAAATGGAAAGTAAATACACACCTTAAAGTCAAGAAAATATCCATTTTTATGATCATCAGGGACACTCTTCCAGTTGTATCCCTCTGAATGCATGTTTTTCTTAAATATCTTCGTAATATGGCTTGAAGTCTGCGAAGGCATCAACCTACAACAATGTTTGAGAAACACAAGTGAAATTAATGAAAGTGCAATTGCAAGTACAAAAATCATACACAGCCTCTTATAATTTCAGACAGTTTCATATGTGAATTCATATTTTAGGACTTAAGACTAAGAAAAAAAACTTAACACTCACTACATCACAGCATCCTAAATCAGAACTGACAAGAGCAGTGATTACAAGAAGTAACTGGTAAAATAATATGTTACCTGCCATAAGCTACATAAGCTCGTGTAAGAGTACCATGTGTTTCAACTGTGGCAGAAGCAGATGAGGAAGGCGGTGGTGTTCCCTGTGATGATCTAGGAGTGTGAGATGGGCTACGAGTGTTCGAAGAACGATTCTCCCTTGATCCAGCATCATATTGCGGCGTCGAAGAGGAAGTAATGTCCCTCCCCTCCCCTCGATGCAGACCTCGTTTCCCTTTACCCCTAGGCATCTAATGTTCAAAAATGAATTTCAAGTGCCATAATAAGAAAGCAACTACAAGCTGAAGTAAGTCAAGTAAGATATAAAATTACATTCCATAATAATAAAATCCAGAAACTGAAGTAACCACCTTCTAACATCACAAAAAAGTCATAACAGCCACATATAAATGTGAAACACAACCATTATAAAAAAAAAAAAAATATATTCAAACTACCAATAACCTGAATCATCATTTTCACTATCTCCTAAATCAATGTCTTCACTTTCATCGTTTGTTTCTTCCCCAGTGTCAAACTCGTCCTCGCTAGTATCATTGATATCATCGATAATCTCTAAGTCATCCTCATTATTTACATTCAAATCATCTACAAGCTCCACAGTTTCATTACTAACATCATTTAAATGGACTTGATCATCATCAACAAGCACAGAATCATGTCTATCAATAGTTTCTTCTTGAAAGGATGTCGACATTGAATCCTCAATAAATTGAACAACGGCCCTTGCTTTAATCTTGCATACGGCCCACCAATCTACCTTGTCACGTTTCAAACTTGGGTATGTGCAATAATAAACTTGAGTAGCTTGGGTAGCGAGTATAAAAGGTTCATATCGATTGAACTTACGCTTGTGGTTTATCTCTACAAGCTTATAGTGAGGATCGACCTTTGTGCCCATAGCCGTAGGATCAAACCAATCACAATTAAACAAAATGACTTGCTTAAGCGGTAATCCAGGATATTCAAGACGAATAACTTCTACTAAGCGTCCATAGTAATCACTCTCATATTCATTGTAGCTTTCACCTTTAACGCAGACACCACTATTCATTGTAGCTCTATTGGAACCATGTTGAATAGTATGAAACCTATATCCATTCACCAAATAACCAGGATATGTGTCCACAGATCTATAAGGGCCTTTAGCAAGTTCCTTGATGCACACATTTGTAATGTTATTGGTTGGATCACTCACCTATACATATAAAAGAACTTTTTAAAAAACTTCTAGAAATTAAAATGTCGTGATAAAATATGAAATAGATGAAAGGTTGAAAATCCTTACGTATTGCTTAAACCACTCTGGAAATTCATTTTCCAATTTCTCATTGAGTCTAGCATCTGTAATGGCTGGTTCATTTCTCTTTACATGCTCAGTGTATATCCTTTAACAAAGTACAAGTACGGGATTTTAAATGGTTGTTAAATATATATAAATATATATAGGATGAGATTGTTAAAGAAGAGGGTACATACTCAATGTATTGATAAACCTCATCACAATTTAATAAAACGTATCCTCGTGCAGCTTTATACTCTTCATCAGTGAGGAATCGCTTTTTATCTTTCCCAAAAGCTCGGCCAGAATTTTTAAATATTGAAATTACATCTTCTTGCTTATCTCCATCCAAGCATTCATCGTAATTACGAGGCACATTTCTGTTTTTTGTTCTAACATGATCCTCAAATAATATGAACAAAACATTGACGCCTCTTCCATCAAATATGCATTGGCAATAGAGCCCTCAACTCTTGCTTTGTTTTTCACATTAAGTTTCAACTTGCGAAGGTACCTACACACGATTTGGAAACTTATAAACAGCAATTATTTAGATGCTGTCAAATAATAGCACAATAATAGCACAAGTAATACCTCTCAAATGGATACATCCATCTGTACTGCACCGGACCACAAATTCTTGCTTCGTAAGGCAAGTGAACCGGTAAATGTTCCATCGAGTCAAAAAAACTTGGCGGGAATATCCGTTCAAGTTTGCATAGGATAACAGCTATATCTCTCTCGAGTCGTGCCATATCTGCATCCCCAATCACAGTTGCAGTTAACTCTTTGAAAAACAAACTTAGTTCGGTAAGTGCCTTCCATACGGGTTGGGGTAGGAGTTCACGAAATGCAATTGGTATCAACCTCTGCATAAACACGTGACAATCATGACTCTTCATACCAAAAAGCTTTAGTTTCTGCATATCAATACACCGACCCAAGTTTGATGCATATCCATCTGGGAATTTGAGTCCATTTACCCAATCACACAAACAAATCTTCGACTTCTTATCCAACATGTAACATGCTTTTGGGAACTTTCCAGTTGCATCATCGGGCTTCAACTCTGGTCTACGGCAATATTCATTTAGCTCCTCTCTAGATTTCGGTGTGTCCTTTGTCTTTTTTGGCACATTCATAACCGTGTTAAAGACATTTTCGAACACATTCTTTTCTATATGCATAACATCTAAATTGTGCCGAATCAAATTAGAGCTCCAGTATGGCAAGTCCCAAAATATGCTCCGTTTTTTCCAACCACATGTCTTTGAAATCGATTTATTAATATCGTCTGCATCAATTTCTGTCACCTTTTTTAAACCCAAATTCTCCAACTCACTAAGAAGTTCTGATCCTTCTCGTACAGTAGGGGGATCTCTTGTAACTGTCTTTCCTTTTCTAAAGTTCACCTTATTTCTCCTATATACATGATCTTGTGGAAGGAACTTTCGATGGTTGTCAAACCAAGATTGTTTCCCACTGCACTTTAGAGTGAATGCATCAGTTTCTTCCATGCAGTGTGGACAAGCTAACCTTCCAGCTGTGCTCCACCCCGACAACATTGAATAAGCAGGGAAGTCACTTATTGTCCACATCAAAGCAGCTCGCATTTGAAAATTTTGCTTCTTGGAAATGTCGTATGAACGAACGCCTACTTCCCACAATTGCTTCAACTCTGCAATTAGCGGCTGCAAGTAGACATCTAATCTATGCTTTGGGTTATTTGGCCCGGGGACTAACACGGTCAAGAACATATATGCGTCTTTCATACACACACCAGGAGGCAAATTGTATGGTGTTATTATAACCGGCCATGATGAAAATTGTTTCCCAGACTGACCAAATGGCTGAAATCCATCAGTGCACAATCCCAATCTGACATTTCTATTTTCAGCGGCAAAATCTGGAAGTGTTTGGCTAAAATGCTTCCAAGCGGGTGAATCTGAGGGTGGTGCATTACTCCTTCCTCAGATATGTGTTCAGCATGCCACCTCATCATTTTTGCTGTAGCATTAGATGCGTACAACCTTTGTAGGCGAGGGGTTAATGGGAAGTAATACATCTGCTTGTATGGAATATTTGTTTTCTGACGCTTCATGTCCCCCGACGAGCTTTTTTAAACCGAGGATGGTCACAAAATTTGCAAGTTGTTAAATGTGAATCCTCACCCCAATAAATCATACAACCTTTAGCACAACAATCGATCTTCTCGACCGGTAACCCCATTCCGCGCATCAACTTCTTACTTTCGTAGAAGTTATCAGGAACAAAGTTATTTTCAGGAACAATCTCCTTCATAATCTTAGTTATCTGATCAAAACATTTTTCAGACATTCGGTTCTCAGCCTTCAAACTCATTAGTCGCGCTACAAGAGATAATTCAGAGTGCTTCTCACAACCAGGCCACAACTGTCTTTTAGAAGCTTCCAACATATCATAAAACTGTTTAGCTTCAGGATTTGGTGGCTCCTCAACATTGTCATTAACATTAAAATTTGGGCCAGCTACATCTAAAACCATAGTGATATAAGCATCTGGTACGTCTTCACCAAGTGAGGATGACCCCCCAACCGTCGTATCGCGGTTCTCATGGGGCATTAGGTTTCTTTCTCCATGTGATGTCCAAATGTAGTAATTTGGAACAAATCCATGTTTTACCAAGTGGAACTTAACCATTTCCACATCAAGAAAACTTTGGTTTTGACACTTAGATAACTTGCATGGACACTTAATTTTGGCTCCATCCTTCCATCTTGTTTGACTACTAGCATACTCAACAAACTTATTAACTCCTTCAACAAAAGAGGGTGATAAAAAACCATTTTCAGAGCGTTTATACATCCAACTGCGATCCAAATCCATTTTCCCACTCCTAGTACAACAATAAACAGCGAGAAATACAAATTCACATACATATTTTAGATAGTAACAAGATTTACAAATAATTAGAATCTCATAAAAACATTTCAGTTTCTCATAAATATGTGATCAAACATGAATTAAGTTGACCTATGTTGGCATTAAAATTGGACGGAGGGAGTACATAAACATAGAAGGAACAACAAATAGCAACAAGATTTACAAATAATTTTTATTAATGCAAGTTTAGATAGTAATGTCATGTAGCACTTATGTAGGCATTTAAACTTTTTATCAACATTAGATTAGTAGATTAGGGATCTCTCTTTTCAATTTAGATCGTTCTTTTCGTTTTCCCTGGAACTTTGAACCTTTCATGGAGAACTAACTCCATAGGTTTAGATTTGTGAACTTGAACCAAGTTTATTTCAATTGAGGTATTTTCTTCTTCTCTTGTTTGTTCTATTCCTAATTTTGCTAGAAAAAATTTGTTCTTGTGCCAGAATTAGGATTTTCACTGTAGCATCTTCACGAATTGTGTATATGCCAAAGCAATTCGGGAAGTAAAATTAAACGATTATCTAGTAACCTAAAATGCGTTCTCGATCTTCGTCTCTTAAAACTGAATCAATTAATAATTAGACTTTTGATGTGCCCATTTAAGTGTAATTTTAATTATGGTTTATAGTGAGTGTGCCACTGCTATAGACTAGACGGTAAGAAGAGATAGAGATTGAAATACCTCTCGTGATCAAGTGAATAGGATTAACAGAGAAGAAGAATTATCAATGACATTGAATTAGAGGACGGGGATAAGAATCAAATCTGAAATGCTTTTTACTAATTGCTTTTAATAAATTTAGTTTAATTTCCCTGTCTATGATTTAATCATCAAACTCAACCCCCAATCTGGTCAAGTGACTCGTACGCAAATAATCAATGTTCTTCTGGATCGACCTTGAACCACTTCAACAAAAACAGTCATTTACAATGTTTTTTTAAACAACATTTGCTAATAAACGTTGTAATAAAGCTATAATACAATGTTTTAACAACAAACGTTGTAGTATATCTTAAATAACAACGTTGCACTTAAGCAAACGTTATGATATGTGTGAAAGACAACGTTCTCTGAGGCAAACGTTGTAAATAGTACAACGTTTTGGATATTAAACGTTGTAAAAAATTCTGTTAGAGCAATTGAACAAGACTTGATGAGTAAATAAAGTAATCACAAGAACACGGATTTACGTGGTCCACCAACTTGGCTACGTCTACGGGGAGGGGAGAGAATATTATTATCACTGGAGAAACAATTACACAAGATCACACTAATGTACTTTGCACGAATTTTGATCACAAAATTCCTGACTGTGCAAACCCTAGATCTAGAATTATTGATCTCTCTATTCTGTGTAAAACTGAGCAAACTGAGCAACTAACTTAATTTGGGGTAGAGAATGTATAATATACGTATATACTACCCTTATCCTAAGCCTAATTCTTATCTCACAAGGAGTCAATTCCTTGTTAGGAACCTCTGTGCAAAGCCTAGCCAAATACTAACTGTTTTGCCAAACATGTCCGGCCCACTTCAATTTCTTGGCGTGAATGCGTGAATTCAACATAAACAAACTCACTTTTCTGCCTATGAAGTGGCCACATAAAGTGACCGCATGCATAACGAGTCTAATTTATTGCTTACTCCCTCTGTCTCGGAATTATAAAATTTCAATTGAATAATCCTCTAATTTGGCGTCCCAAAATTCAAAGGCATTATCTCAACAATCTCCACCTTGACTTTGAATCTCCCAAATAACAAACTGATCTCCCCCTTGCCTCTTCTGCTATCTAATAGCTGCGAACATTGAGCAAGTACAAACAATGTTGGAACTTGCTCCCCGTCACGGGTTTTGTGAACATATCTACAGGGTTGTCCGCCGTCCCTACCTTTTTTACCTTTACCCGTTTCTCATCCCTTAGGAAATGATATCTGACATCAATGTGTTTGGTCCTCTCATGATGAACTTGATCCTTAGCCAAACAAATCGCGCTCAAACTATCGCAATAAATAATAGCTGATCCTGATGTATCCCAAGATCGCTGATCAATCCCTTCAACCATATTCCTTCCTTAGCGGACTCTGTCAATGCCATGTATTCTGCTTCTGTTGTACACAACGCCACTGTCACCTGCAATGTAGCCTTCCAACTGACAACTGACCCACCAAGAGTGAACACATACCCGGTCATCGATCTTCTTGTATCAACATTCCCCGAATAGTCCGAATCTGAGAACCCCTCGACTGCAAATTTTGTTCCACCTATATAGATGAGACCGACGTCACTGGTACCTCTAAGATACCTAAAGATCCGCTTCACATCCTCCTTACCCGATTACCCATGAACCGACTAACAACACTAACTGCCTGTGCAAGATCTGGCCTAGTGCACACCATAGCATACATCAAACTACCAACTGCACTAGCATAGGGTACTCGAGCCATATACTCTTTCTCCTCAACCGACTTGGGCCTAAACGCGACTGACAACCGTGCATTCGCTGCACTCGGAGTATCTAAAGCCTTAGCTGTCGACATACCAAACCTCTCTAAAACTTTCTTGATGTAACCTTTCTGGGATAAGAACAGTTTTCGTTTGGCTCTGTCTCTATAAATCTCCATACCCAAAATTTTCTTCGCGCTACCCAAATCCTTCATCTCAAACTCTGCAGACAATAAGCCTTTTAGCTTATGAATCTCTGACTTCTTGACTGCTGCTATCAACATATCATCTACATAAAGCACCAAATAAATGTACGACCCATCTACCAACTTATTGTGATACACACAACAATCATACGGGCTTCTTGTGTATCCGATCTCTGTCATATAGCTGTCAAACCTCTTGTAACACTGCCTAGGTGACTGCTTAAGTCCATACAAGGACTTCTTCAACCTACAAACATAATCTTCCTTACCAGGAACTTGGAATCCTTCCGGCTGTGTCATGTATATCTCTTCCTCCAACTCTCCATGCAAGAAAGCTGTCTTGACGTCTAGTTGCTCAAGTTCCAAATCTATTTGTGCTACTATTGCTAGCAAAACTCTGATTGAAATGTGTCTGACCACTGGTGAGAAAATCTTATTGTAGTCCACCCCCTCTCTCTGTGTGAAACCCCTTGCAACAACGCGAGCTTTATACTTAACCCCTTCTGCTGGTGACATACCTTCCTTTTTCTTGAAGATCCACTTGCAAGTCACAATCTTTCTGCCTTCTGGCCTTTTGGTCAACTCCCAAGTCTGATTCTTGTGAAGAGACTCCATCTCATCACCCATAGCCGCATACCATTGAGATGACTCTGAACATGTAACTGCTTCCTTGAAAGTAGAAGGCTCCGTAAGATCGGGCTCCACTTCCTCAGCAACCTATAGTGCATAAGACACCATGTCTTCAAATTCATACCTCTCTGGAGGCTTCCCGAAATTAGGTCTTCTAGACCTTCCTTGTGCTAACCCATGTTCTTCGGGAACTGAACTTGAACTTTCTGGTGCTTCAGTCTCTGTTTCTGTTGGTGGATCCTGATCAACATCTGACTGTGGGACAACTAACTCTTCAGTATCTTGTTGCTCCACCTGTTTATCAACACCGCCAACACTCTAAACAATCGTAAATATCATAATAGGGTTAATAACAGATTTCTCATCAAATACGATGTTCCTATTGATAATTACCCTATTTTCTGATGGAGACCATATACGGTATCCCTTGACACCATCTCCATACCCCATGAATACTCCCTTTCTAGCTCTAGGTTCTAACTTCTCATCATCTACATGATAATAAGCAGTACACCCAAAAGCTCTTAAAATAGAATAATCAACAGGTTTACCAGTCCATATCTCATGGAGAACTCTGAGGCCAATACCGGTGTGAGGTCCACGATTAATCAAGTAACATGCTGTACTAACCGCTTCTGCCCAGAACCGCTTAGACAACCCTGTATTGGAGAGCATGCACCTCGCCCTCGCAAGCAATGTCTGATTCGTCCGCTCTGCTACACCATTCTGCTATGGCGTACCTCTAATGGTGAGATGTCTAGAAATCCCCACCTCTTTGCAAAACGAATCGAACTCAGTACTGCAGAAATCCAAACTGTTATCTGTCCGGAGCTTCTTGATCTTCTTCCCTGTCTGATTCTCCACTAACGTATTCCAGTCCTTGAAATTCCTTAGAGCCTCATTCTTGTACTTCATGATAATTACCCAAGTCTTCCTCGAATAATCATCAACCATAGACAAGAAATATCTGTGCCCCCTTAGTGATTCCTGATGTGAAGGTCCCCAACAATCTGAGTGGATGTAATCCAGAACGCCTTTTGTGTTATGTATGCCCTTGGGAAAACTATTACACTTCATCTTCCTTAGCACACAATGATCACAAAATTTAAGATCATGGATCTTATGGCCACATAGAAGATCCCTTTTAGCCAGCTCTTGCATCCCTCGAATGCTCATGTGCCCGAGCCTGATGTCCCACAGCTTAGACATATCTCCCTCGTTCACTTCTGATGATGCAACCATAGCTGACCCTACAAACGTCCTTCCTTGGAGGAAATACAAGGAGCCCCGCTTAAGGCCTCTCAGAACCACTTCTGAACCATTACAGACACTGACTGCTCCACCTTTACCTTTGAAACTGGACCCTTTACTGTCTAACTGACTAAGAGAAATCAGATTCTTTGTCATAAGCGGAACGTGTCGAACCTCATTCAAAGTGACAAACCTACCATCATGAGTTCTGACCTTGATCGAACCAATACCAACAACCTTGCAGACTGCACTGTTGGCCATTCTTATATCACCGCCATCCACCTGCCTGTAATCAGTAAACCATTCTCTCCTCATACTGATATGGTAAGAAGCTCCTGAATCAAGAATCCACGCATCGGATGCGAGTGCTGATTCTGATGTAACTAAAGCATAATCCTCATCTGAACCGCTACCCTTCTTGATTGATTGCTAGATCCAAGGCTTGATGAAGAAACGATTTCTTCATTGTAATTAATTCATGATTTATCAATACTATTCAGAAGAGGTGGTTTAGCTTTCAACAAGCCTGATCCAAACAAAAAACTTAGCTTTTGAGAGTTAGGATGGCCTAGCCTATGATTCCAAATATTCCAAATATTGCTAGAAGTACAAAAATCAAATTTAGAAGAAGCAAAAAAAGAGGAACCACTTATAGATTTCTCGAACTCCAAAGCAAACAAGCGACCGATCCGACAACCCTTCCCTTTCACCATCCTAGAGCGTCGGTCCTGAATAAGACAACCATTACGAGAAAACACAACATTATGATCATCATCAACAAGTTCACCAACAAATATTAAATTAGTGGTAAGGTTAGGAACTAAGAAAATATCCGGTAAACGAAATGACTTGGTTGGAGAAATTGACAATGGTAAATTATTAGAACCAAGAATTTCCAATTTGTCCCCATTCGCAGTAATTATTTGGCTATTTCCAGTATATGGCTTAAACAAAGAACTCGATTGTACCCCAGTCATGTGATTGGAAGCACCAGAATCGATTATCCAAAGGGGGTTTACTGTAGGTGACAAATGAGAGTTCTTACCAGTCAAGCCAATAGCAGAGAATGCAGAAGAGATGGCAGAGGAAACAGAGCTTTGTACCAATTATCGAATTTCATCAGAGATTTGTGGTATCTGATGTCACGACCCGAAATCTAGGCTCTATTTTATTAGTATTAAATAATTATTATTTATTTATTTGCTTATTTATTTCTTTAAATTATTATTTATTTAAATATTTATGTGTGCATTTTATGTGTTATAATAATTTAGGCTTAGCACTTTATTGGGTCATTTGGGTTAGTGTGGTATTGTTGGGTCTTAATTGTTAGTAGGGAGTGTAGTAATTGTGTGTAGTGTAGTGGAGGGGGCCTAAGTGTAAAATCTCTTAAATCATTTTAACTACTCCCTCCCTACTCCTCCTCTTCTCCCTCACTCTTCTTCTCCTCCCAGCAAACTCTCTCTCTCTCCTCCATTTGTGTAAGTTTCTTTCTCTCCCTTCTCTCTTCATTATCTTCCTCTTCCTCTTGTAATCTCTCATTTCTTAAAACGTGAAATGTGTTTAGATCGTCGATAGGATCGCGTAGAACCAAAAAGAATCGAATTCCGTCATCTTTGAGAATTTTCAAGTAAGTTACTTTCCCCCATTTTATGCTAAAATGTTCATATCATGTTTATATAATGCTTGATGTGTTATATTTGAAGTTTGGTTGAGTATAGAATTTATTTGGAATTTAATTGAGTTTTTGGGTAAAAATGGTGAAATCTTGAATGTGGGGTTTTGGTGTTGGTTTGGGTGATTAAAGGGTGTTATTTAGGTTCCCTTTAGGTTGGGTGTTGTTTAGGAGCTTTAGAAATGTTTTGGGAAGCTTTGATTTTGATACTTATGGAAGGATTGTGGTTTTGGGTCGAATGTGAGAACCCAGCTCTGTTTTCCCGCTGGAATCCAGACCAGGCGCCCGCCTGCACCCCCTTTTCCAGCGGCCAACCTTCTGTTGATTCAAGTGCGCGCTCGCCCCTACCCAGGCGCCCGCCCGCCCGCCTGCTTGGGATTTTGCCCTTTTTTGTTTGTTTAAACTAAATGGCTTAACTAGTTTAGGTTTCCTTCTTCTAATTAACTTAAGATAGCACCGTGGAACACTTATTTAAGTGAAATCGATTCTTTTGTGAATAAATATGTTATGGAATTTGATTGAGTATCATTTTGGGAATGTGGTTCATCCTTGATGTGTGTTTGGATTGGTTTACCTTTGTGGTAATTTATTTGGAATGGTTCCCTACTTTGGAACCTTAAGTTGTTTATTCATGCTAAAATATTATTACTTAGCATTTATTTGGAAGCCCAGCTGGCATATTTGTTGCATCGGGCGATGGGAAAGATTATAATGGCAAAGCCAAGTCCATTATAATGTTGACCATTGTTTTGCCCCCTTCTATACCCCTTTTCCAGATTGGCCTTGGAAAAGTCAAGTTAGCTTCCTTTGTGAATGTATCTAGCTACCGAGCATGACTTTGTGGCATGGCTCTTGTCCCTTGTGACACTTTTATGTTATTGGTTCCGGTACCGGGGGATTTCTCTTCAGCTTTCATGCTATTATGAAGATGTGAATCGTTGATTATTGAAGCTGCGCAGCGATCCTTTATTTGGATGTATCGGTTTGAAAACCTTGGCTAATATCCTTTGTTATGGGTTTATTTCCGCTGCTATTCATTATCTGATAATTGCTATCTGATATATGATAATTGCTATGTGTTATGTGATTTATTATTGATTATTGCGTCATAGCATGTCATGTAGTTGCATTAGTAACTTATTGAGATTTATCTCACCCCCTTTCTTTTTATCTTTGTTTTTTCCTTAATCCCCCCCTCAGGTGCTAAGGATTAGTCTCGCTGATCACGAGAAAGAGGACGTCGAGTGTGGATACATTCTTTGGGGAAAGTTGATATAGGTTGGTTTACATTATATCAATGTGTAACCTTTTGGGGATATTTGTACCAAACATTGACGTCACTAGGAATTGTGTATTTTGTAACTTTGGTGTATAAGCTTATGGAGTTTATACTAGTTTTACTTTGTTGTTCAAGTTGATTTACAAAACCTTGTGTTACCATCTTTTGTGTATAAAAGGAAATTTTTATCTCCATTATTTTAGAGTTTATTGTTTAGGTCGACGTCCAGCTCGCGATCTCGGGCCCGCGGGGTTCGGGGTCGCGACAGTTGGTATCAGAGCTATGACATTAGCTCTATGTATAAGTATAGGTGGATTAGTATGACCTAGTGGGTAGTAGTGTGCGGAGTGATTAACGGTTGATGTTTTATGCAGGTACTTGTTTACAATGGTTCGTAGAAGGAGTGGTGAAGGTAGTATCGGTAATGCAAATCAGAATGATACAAGGGAAGAAGCCCGTGCCATGTTTCAAGGCATGTTCGAGGCGGCCATGAAGGCCATACATGATCAGGGTCCGAGGGTAGAACAAGCACCACCCCGCTACGGATTGGAACAATTTCTGAAGTTGAAACCGGTTGAATTCAATGGGGAACCCGATGTTCGGAAATCTGAGTTGTGGATCGAGTCGATGGAGAAGATTTATGAGGTATTTGGTTGCCCGGATGAGGACAAGGTCCGGTTCGCGGCTTACAAGCTTGTGGGAGCCGCCGAGCATTGGTGGAAGGGTGTTAAAGCTAGTTGGGATGATACTCACACGGTGTATGCGTGGGAGTTGTTCGTGCGCAAATTCAAGGAGCATTTCATTCCGGTTGTTGATCAAAACCGAAAGGAGATCGAGCTACTCAACCTGGAGCAAGGTTTGTTGTCTATAGCTCAATACTCGGCTAAGTTCATAGAATTAGCCCGGTATTGTGACTATTTGGTGAGGACCGAGGAACAAAAAGCTATGAGATTCATTCGGGGATTGAAGACCTCCATCCGTACTCAACTTATTGCCCAGCGGATTGTGACCTTCCAAGATGCGGTAGACCGAGCCTACTTGATAGAGCAAGATATTGGGGAGCACAAAAGGAAAACCGAGGTTGTGGGTACGGGTAAACCGGGAAGCCATGCTAAATCTCAACCTCAACACCGTTCCGACACCCGAGGTAACCCGGGAGCTTCATCTCAGTTTAAGGGGCAAATCACACCGAGGAATCCGGGTACTACTCCGGGGATTCAGAATAGGAAGCCTTGTACCTTTTGTCAGAGGGTAGGCCATTCGGAGGATAGGTGTTGGAAAAAGCAAGGCAAGTGTACCAATTGTGGTGAAATGGGGAACTTTTCGAGAGATTGCACGAGGTACCGAGGTCAGTCATCCGGGTCAGGAGTTGGTACTAATCAGGGTCAGAAAAGGGATGCCGCTGGGAAGCCCAAAGTTCAAGGAAAGATATATGCCATGAATCAACAACAAGCTACCGATGATTCATCCGTTATTGGAGGTATTGTTTCTGTGTCTAATGTGAGCGCACGAGCGTTAGTAGATCCAGGATCATCTCATTCATACATTTCTGTGCAATTTGCTTCCATGTTAAATGCTGCATTCGAGTCTTTACCGTACGTGCTAGAGGTGTCGACCCCTATAGGAGAATGCTTGATTTCTGATCGAGTCTTTCGTGCTTGTGATGTGGTTATTTGTGGTCGTATCCTTTGTGCGGATTTGGTAGTTCTTCCTATCCAAGACTTTGATGTCATTTTGGGTATGGATTGGTTGAGCAAGTTTCATGCTTCCGTTGATTGCCGTAAGAAAACTGTTACTTTTTCTATTCCCGATGTGCCTAAATTTGTGTTTGAGGCTAGTCCTCTGAGTAGAAAGGTTCGCTTAATTTCTTATATGAAAGCGAGAAAATTATTGCATAGTGGTTGTGAGGGGTATTTGGCTAGTGTTCTTGATACTAGGAAGGAATCTCCTAGTTTTGATAGTGTTCGGGTAGTTCGGGAATTTCCCGATGTTTTCTCTACCGAGTATGATATGCCTCCAGATCGTGAGATAGAGTTTTGTATAGACCTTTTGCCGGGTACGGCTCCAATTTCGAAAGCACCTTATAGGTTAGCCCCCGCAGAGTTGAAGGAGTTAAAGGTTCAGTTGCAAGAGTTGCTTGATCGAGGGTTTATCCGCCCTAGTGTTTCCCCGTGGGGAGCACCGGTTTTATTTGTGCGGAAGAAAGACTGTTCCTTGAGATTGTGCATCGATTACAGAAAGTTGAATCAGGTTACGGTGAAGAACAAGTATCCTCTACCTCATATTGACGATTTATTTGATCAGCTTCAAGGGTCCGTGGTGTTCTCTAAACTTGATTTGAGGAGTGGGTACCATCAGTTGAAGGTTCGATCGGAGGATATTCCGAAGACTGACTTTCACACTCGTTATGGTCATTATGAGTTCTTGGTTATGCCGTTTGGGTTGACTAACGCGCCTGCAGTGTTTATGGATTTGATGAACCGAGTTTTCCATCCTTATCTTGATTCGTTCATGGTGGTCTTTATTGATGATATACTCGTCTACTCTAAATCTAGAGAGGAGCACGAGCAACACTTGAGGACAGTTTTATCCGTTCTTGCGAGGGAGAAATTATTTGCGAAGTTCAGTAAATGCGAATTTTGGCTCGAGAAGGTGTCATTTCTGGGTCATGTGATTTCTAAAGACGGGATTTCTGTGGACCCGTCGAAGATTGAAGCTATAGTGGATTGGAAGAGACCCGAGTCAGTGACCGAGATCAGAAGTTTTCTGGGTTTAGCCGGTTATTACAGAAGATTTATTGAGGGGTTTTCGAGGATTGCTACTCCGATGACTCAGTTGACCCGGAAGAATGTCCCGTTTGTGTGGACCGAGAAATGTGACAAGAGTTTCGAGGAATTGAAGAAGAGGTTGACTACCGCACCGATCTTGACTTTGCCTAATGGGAGCGATGGCCTAGTGTTTTACAGTGATGCTTCGAAAGAGGGTTTGGGTTGTGTGTTGATGCAGAATGGGAAAGTAATTGCTTATGCTTCGAGGAAGTTGACCCCTAGTGAACAAAATTACCCCACTCATGATATGGAGTTGGCGGCGATAGTTTTTGCGTTGCACAAGTGGAAGCATTACCTTTATGGAGCGAAGTTTGAAATTTTTACAGATCACAAGAGTTTGAAGTACTTTTTCTCCCAGAAAGAGTTGAACAACCGACAGCGCCGATGGATGGAATTGTTGAAGGATTATGATTGTACGATTTCTTATCATCCGGGGAAGGCGAATGTGGTAGCCGATGCGATTAGTAGGAAATCTTATGTGGCTTCGATGATGGTTCGAGAATGGAAAATGCTTGAGGATGTTCGAGATTGGTCTCCTCGTGAATCGAGACATGGGGCGATTTTTGCGAATATTAGGGTATCTCCGACCCTAATTCAGAGGATAAAGGAAGCTCAAAAAGAAGATCCCGAGTTGGTGAAGATAAGGGGTAAATTGAAGGAAAAGAATTTCGAGGATTTTTCTGTTAGCCCGATTGGAGTGTTGACTTTCCGTGGTCGTTTGTGTGTACCCGATGTTGGTGGAATAAAGAGGAAAGTCTTAGATGAGGGTCACAAATCGAGGTACACTATTCATCCGGGTAGTACGAAGATGTATCAGGATTTGAAGCAACAATTTTGGTGGATTAATATGAAGAGGGAAATAGCCGAGTACATTTCGAAGTGTTTAACTTGTCAGCAGGTCAAAGCCGAGCATCATAGACCCGCGGGACTACTTCAGCCGTTAGAGATTCCCGAGTGGAAATGGGAGCATGTGACTATGGATTTCGTTATGGGGCTACCTCGTACCCGTAGGAAGTATGACAGTGTTTGGGTAATAGTGGATAGATTGACCAAGAGTACCCATTTCTTGCCTATTGACATCATATATTCGATGGAGAAGCTTGCGACCCTTTATATCGATGAGATCGTTAGATTGCATGGGGTTCCGGTTAGCATTGTGTCAGACCGAGACCCGAGGTTTACTTCTAGGTTCTGGAAGGCGTTTCAGGAAGCTTTGGGTACAGATTTGCGATTCAGTACAGCTTTTCATCCTCAGACCGATGGTCAATCCGAGAGGACTATTCAGATTTTGGAGGATATGTTGCGAGCGTGTTCGATAGACTTTTCTGATTCTTGGGATTCGCATTTACCGTTAGTGGAATTCTCTTACAACAACAGTTATCAGGCTAGTATCGAGATGGCACCGTTTGAGGCCTTGTATGGAAGAAAATGTAGATCGCCTATTTGTTGGGATGAGGTCGGTAAAGCGAAGATCGTGGGTATTGATTTGCTTCAGGATTCGGTTGAGAAAGTTAGAGTTATTCGGGATCGGTTGAAAACAGCCCAGAGTCGACATAAGAGCTATGCAGATAACCGAAGGCGAGATCTTAGTTTTCAGACAGGTGATTTGGTGTTCTTGAAAGTATCTCCAAAGGTGGGTATTCGTAGGTTTGGGAAGAAAGGCAAATTGGCTCCGAGGTTTATTGGTCCGTTCGAGATTTTGGGAAAGGTTGGACTTCTTGCGTATCGTCTTGCGTTACCGCCATCTTTGGATCGGTTACATAATGTTTTCCACGTTTCTATGCTTCGGAAGTATGTTCATGATCCATCTCACGTGTTACCGAGGGTACCGGAGGATATTGAGCCCGATATGACCTATGAGGAGCGACCGGTTCGGATCCTAGATTCTAAAGTTCAAGAGTTGAGGAACAAAAGTATTTCTTTGGTTAGACTTCTTTGGAGGAATCACAATATCGAGGAGTCGACGTGGGAGCTCCGAGATGAGATCGAGAGGAAATTTCCGTGGCTTTTTGTTTCGGGTGAGTCTCGTTAAAATTCGGGTCGAATTTTCTTTAAGGGGGAGTGAATGTCACGACCCGAAATCTAGGCTCTATTTTATTAGTATTAAATAATTATTATTTATTTATTTTCTTATTTATTTATTTAAATTATTATTTATTTAAATATTTATGTGTGCATTTTATGTGTTATAATAATTTAGGCTTAGCACTTTATTGGGTCATTTGGGTTAGTGTGGTATTGTTGGGTCTTAATTGTTAGTAGGGAGTGTAGTAATTGTGTGTAGTGTAGTGGAGGGGGCCTACGTGTAAAATCTCTTAAATCATTTTAACTACTCCCTCCCTACTCCTCCTCTTCTCCCTCACTCTTCTTCTCCTCCCAGCAAACTCTCTCTCTCTCCTCCATTTGTGTAAGTTTCTTTCTCTCCCTTCTCTCTTCATTATCTTCCTCTTCCTCTTGTAATCTCTCATTTCTTAAAACGTGAAATGTGTTTAGATCGTCGATAGGATCGCGTAGAACCAAAAAGAATCGAATTCCGTCATCTTTGAGAATTTTCAAGTAAGTTACTTTCCCCCCATTTTTATGCTAAAATGTTCATATCATGTTTATATAATGCTTGATGTGTTATATTTGAAGTTTGGTTGGGTATAGAATTTATTTGGAATTTAATTGAGTTTTTGGGTAAAAATGGTGAAATCTTGAATGTGGGGTTTTGGTGTTGGTTTGGGTGATTAAAGGGTGTTATTTAGGTTCCCTTTAGGTTGGGTGTTGTTTAGGAGCTTTAGAAATGTTTTGGGAAGCTTTGATTTTGATACTTATGGAAGGATTGTGGTTTTGGGTCGAAATGTGAGAACCCAGCTCTGTTTTCCCGGCTGGAATCCAGACCAGGCGCCCGCCTGCACCCCCTTTTCCAGCGGCCAAACCTTCTGTTGATTCAAGCGCGCGCTCGCCCCTACCCAGGCGCCCGCCCCGCCCGCCTGCTTGGGATTTTGCCCTTTTTTGTTTGTTTAAACTAAATGGCTTAACTAGTTTAGGTTTCCTTCTTCTAATTAACTTAAGATATCACCGTGGAACACTTATTTAAGTGGAATCGATTCTTTTGTGAATAAATATGTTATGGAATTTGATTGAGTATCATTTTGGGAATGTGGTTCATCCTTGATGTGTTGTTTGGATTGGTTTACCTTTGTGGTAATTTATTTGGAATGGTTCCCTACTTTGGAACCTTAAGTTGTTTATTCATGCTAAAATATTATTACTTAGCATTTATTTGGAAGCCCAGCTGGCATATTTGTTGCATCGGGCGATGGGAAAGATTATAATGGCAAAGCCAAGTCCATTATAATGTTGACCATTGTTTTGCCCCCTTCTATACCCCTTTTCCAGATTGGCCTTGGAAAAGTCAAGTTAGCTTCCTTTGTGAATGTATCTAGCTACCGAGCATGACTTTGTGGCATGGCTCTTGTCCCTTGTGACACTTTTATGGTTATTGGTTCCGGTACCGGGGGATTTCTCTTCAGCTTTCATGCTATTATGAAGATGTGAATCGTTGATTATTGAAGCTGCGCAGCGATCCTTTATTTGGATGTATCGGTTTGAAAACCTTGGCTAATATCCTTTGTTATGGGTTTATTTCCGCTGCTATTCATTATCTGATAATTGCTATCTGATATATGATAATTGCTATGTGTTATGTGATTTATTATTGATTATTGCGTCATAGCATGTCATGTAGTTGCATTAGTAACTTATTGAGATTTATCTCACCCCCTTTCTTTTTATCTTTGTTTTTCCTTAATCCCCCCCTCAGGTGCTAAGGATTAGTCTCGCTGATCACGAGAAAGAGGACGTCGAGTGTGGATACATTCTTTGGGGAAAGTTGATATAGGTTGGTTTACATTATATCAATGTGTAACCTTTTGGGGATATTTGTACCAAACATTGACGTCACTAGGAATTGTGTATTTTGTAACTTTGGTGTATAAGCTTATGGAGTTTATACTAGTTTTACTTTGTTGTTCAAGTTGATTTACAAAACCTTGTGTTACCATCTTTTGTGTATAAAAGGAAATTTTTATCTCCATTATTTTAGAGTTTATTGTTTAGGTCGACGTCCAGCTCGCGATCTCGGGCCCGCGGGGTTCGGGGTCGCGACATCTGACCTCCTGTTACATTTATGCTAGATGATGATTTATGCTAGATGATGATTCAACACTCGATTTGGAGTCAGTTGGTGCAACACTAGCAGCCTGATAAACTCTATGGTTTCCCTTTCTTGGATTTGAGTTTTTGTTGCCCTTTTATGCAAGTTCTGTACATTCTTTGATCAGATGACCCAACTGTTTACAATAAACACAAAAGTTTTTCTTCTTGCAGTGAAAAGCAACATGCCCAAATTCCTGACATTCAAAACATTGAACCTTTGAAAAGTCCATATGGCCTTGTCCTTGTTTCCCCCAATTTTGTTTTGCAATAAAAACTGAGTCAGCTGCTTTATTCCCTTCAATAGTGGCCAGAGTTGTGATCCTAGTTTCCTCTCGAAGGAGTTCCCCTAGCACTGAATCAATTGTAGGTACTGCATCATGATTTAGTATGCTGGCACAAACAACTTCATACTCTGGACGTAGCTTCATTAAAAATTGGATAACTTTCCTCTTCATTAATAACTTTCATGGTTTTAAGACAACAAGCTTGGGCAACATTTTCGGTGTTCACCATCTCATATTCTGTCCATAAATTCATAAAGCCAGCATAGTATTCCTGAATATTTCTCTCCCCTTATCGATACTCAAATATATCATTCTCAATCTGAAATTTCCTAGCCATGTTCGATTGCTGATAAACCTTCTCAAGGAATTCCCACATCTCCTTCACAGTACCCAATCCCCTTATTGAGGCTCCAATATTTGTTTCCACAGAACCAATAATCCAAGAAACAATCTTAGCATTATTTGCTTTCCATTGCTCCAATTCCACGGTCTCTGTTTCAGATGGTCTGGCTGCGGTTCCATCAATAAAACCCCACAAACTTTTTCCTTGAACATAGAACTGAAAATGAAATCGCCACAAGGGATAGTTTTTTCCCATCAAACCTGACCGAGAGAATGTTACTCTTTTCTAATTCCATCTTGAGTGCAGCCACAAATCAAAAAGAAAATAGAGCCCAAGCTGAATAAAACCCTAGTTTGGCTGACCTTAAATATTTCCCAATGAGAAAAAAAAAACCCCGAACTGTCTGACTTCCAAGAAATTGCAGCTGATAAATGAGAAAATTGCTGAATCAAAGATCAAGACTTGATTCACTCACCTTACAAGAGATACTTCTGCTTTGCCAATCAAGATGGTCACTAATAGTTTCTTCGGATGAATGAAGCTTGATGATGAGGAAAAGAGACAATTTCTTGATGATGCGTCAAGAGCAAAAACCAGCTCTGGATACCATGTAGATCTGCATATAGAGAAGACGAGTAGAGAAAAAAAGACACGAGAGGAAAACAAAAGGGCGTTCTAATCAGCCCTGGAAGCCTCTGTAATATATATGAGAGAATTATGTACAGTTACAAATAAAGCCCGGCCTATTTAGGTATTTACATATAGAACCCTCAGTAAGTGTATATATATATATATATATATATATATATATATAACATAGATGAATATTAAACAGAAACATCAAATAACATTCATGTAATATTGGAATTATCTTTCTTACATAATCATCAAGGCCTTTCTCATCAGGTTAATGGAATTAGGTTATTGTAGGATATTATGCCCTAAGCCCTTGAGAAAGGCCTATGCGTTATATTATAGCTTCATAGTTATAGAGATAACAAACCCGATTATTATATCTTTTGCATGTTTATTACAATAATCATTGTCCCTAGCACTTATGAAGAGCTAGCATGAGTTTAATGGATAATCATATGATGATTATGGTGCATAGGATGCGGATTAAACTTGTGGGTGCTTGTTGGAGAACAAGGTACTGGATAGACCCGTTTTGAGATTTATGTCATGGTCAAATGTCATAATTAAATATCATAATAGTCATACCATTTGAATCCTTATACCTGAGATTATCATGGTCTTCCACATGATGAACATTATGTTTGACGTACTCAAATGCTACCCTTAACTGGGTGATTATAAAGGCTACGATTGGCATAATTGGATTCCTGTAGGTTAGAATGAAAAGTCAAGATGGGATTTGTCCCTTTCTCAAGAGAGATATCTGCTTGGCCTCTCGATGAGTGAGATTGATAATAGTGTACGGCCGTACCCAAATGAATTGATGTGTTCAATGTCATTTGCTCATATCAATCTACTCGGGATCGAGAAAACATTGGACAACATAAGTTGACTTGGACCATGACTTATGTCCAATATGATATCGCGTGACAAAGGGATTATGATATGTTCTATAAGGTTACTTTGGGCTTTCAAAGTTATACTAATTGGGTAGTCATAATGGCTTGCTAGAGTCCGCTTATGACTTACGAGTTCTGACTCGTTCGGACTCATTGTCAACTTAGTATAATCCTATTAGGTCACACACAATAGAACGGATTGAAAAAAGCTAAAATTCTGGGAAAATAAACTGGCCACCGTACGGCTCTTGGAGTGGCGTACGGCTCCAGGAGAGCCGTACGGCCGCCCCGCCCGTACCAATCCAGTTTATTCAGTTTTCTTGATAGAAAAGGAATCCCGACCCCAAAAGGAATTAGGTCAAACCATCATATAAGATATGCAGCCGGGTTCGACAGCCTTTAATGGTGATTTTAGAAATCACAAACAATTGTTTTAGAAACAATAAATTATAGAGAGGTATGATTATTTATTTGATGATCTATGATCATCAACATACAATAATGAAAGAGCAAAACTAATTCCAACGAAGAAATCGTTTCTTCATCAAGCCTTGTGTCTAGCAATCCAGATCAAGAAGGTAGTCTTGATATCCGTTCGACGTGTGGATATCGATGGAGGGTGTTTCCTTTAGCACCTTAAAGTCCGTGTTCATGGATGTGATCTTCAAGGGTTAGTTTCTTTCATCTTGTATTTAATTTAATCAACATGCACGGATCCGGGCTCTTGGGTTTTAATTTATATGTTTAAATTCCGCTGTGCATGATGCATCAAAACCCAATAGTGGTATCAGAGCCCCGTTCGTTGTTGATTATTTTAGTATATCATGTTGAAATTGTTTAATTCGATTATATGATATCTACATGATAATAAGATGAATGTGTGATTTGAGTTTTATATATGAGATATAAAATTTATGAGCATGAATATGGGGATTATGTGATTGTAATATTAATTGGATTCATATGTATAATCGCATGCTTAGATTATCATGTTATAATTGGATTATTTTAATTGATGATCTTGATCTAATTTGTATAAGGAATAAATTGGTTATTGATTATATGAATTAGATGTGTTAAAATTCGTAATCTGTATTTTCGTGTTTATGTAATCTGATTATGTATGAACACGATATTGGGATTGGTCGAATTTAAGAAATTCTGGAAATCTGGGAATCTGGGTATAGGCACCGTACGGTGGATTTGAAGCCACACGCCTCTATTCCAGCCGTACGGCTGGCCTTTGTTTTCTGGACAGTTTTGTTTTGTTTTCTGGTTTTTCTGATTGTTCTGTAAATCGTTTACAGAATCCGAATCAGAAATTGAATCTGGTTTCAGATGGCTGATTTTCGAAACCGTGTTTCCTGAAACAGATTTAATCCAAAAAGTTACAGAAATCAAAATTCTAAAGAGTTTAGGATTGCTGTAATCTATGAGATTAAGAGACAATGAAAAGGTCTTGAAGCAAGTGATCAATCTATACGGGAATGTGGATGCCTTTTAGGCTTAGTTTCGACCGTATAGAGAAGTTACTTGGTTTCTTGATCTTAGTACGGGAATGTGAATGCCTTTTGGCTTAGTTTCGACCGTACGTTTTGTGCTCTCAATATATAGATGTTCTGCGGAAACAAAAGTTTCATAATTTATCAAAATGCAAATTGTTTGTAAGAGAAAAAAACTAAATTTGGATTAATTCATTGCATGGACCAATGGCAGGCTTACGCCTTGTTTCTGGGAATACGAATGAAACATCCAATCTGTAAATTGTTTATAGATTATTTAGATTTCGTCCCCATTATGTTGCTTCATAATTGAATTACAAGATTTTGCTTCTGTTAATTAATTGGATTAGTTAACATCAATTATGCAAAGACCATAATATATTATGTTCGACATAATTAAATATATGATGCATATCTCTATGCAAAGAACCTTCTTGAAAAATTTAAATCATGTGACAATCCATTATTAAAACACTTGTGAGTACACCGGGTAGTTTTATGTGGGCTCTGCCAAAGCGAGGTGCATTAATTCTATCATTGTATGAGCAAGATGAGAAAAGAGTGATTCCTATACGTTTAACGTGGTTTGACTTAATTAGGCTATCAAAAGACAAAGTTTTGGGCCTAAGGCACAAGATGAGATTAAAACATGTCTGACATAAGATGTCTAACAAATCTCATAAAGTATCTAAGAATCATATATGATATGATTGACAAAGAGTTGTCTACCTAATTAATTTAATTTTGAGCAGTATCGTCAAAACGGACTTGAAATTAAATTAAAGTTGGGTCTTAGCCCACTTAAATTATATTATACAATTGTTATATTTGAAGGTGTATAATTTAGTGGAGTATTTATAAATACGTTATATGTCTCTAAAATGATAATGGTATGAAATATATGTGTATATTTATTTACATATTTTGTAGAATGTCTTAAACTATAATCATGTATAATTACTGCAATTGACCCCACTTAAAGAGAATGAGATTAACTTCCTTAACCCAGTCATGAGCTTAAGAATTGTTCTAAAGCAAGAAACGGAAGTTATGAATTCTTAATAAATCTTATTCCTAAGAAACTTAATGTCTTATAGTCAGACAAAGACATTAATTAGAATCATGTGGATGAATCTATGGATGTCTATTGTCCTACCATTTGCTACCATGTGTTTGAAACTTTAGAAGTATCTAAAACACATGGATACTTATGAGATAAGCAATAATGTAGGAAGCGTTCCTACAAAGCAAGAAAGGCATGTAAAGTTTGAGATTGATTAGAGCCTAACATTCATGTGATGAATAAAAGGTATGTTAATAAGTTCTCATGTTTTGAACATGGAGAGACATATTAATTACCTTGGATGGCTTGATAATCAAGTTAGTTTGGAACTAACAACGGATTTGGTATTAATTCATAAACAACATTCGATGTTTAAAATGCTATGTCTTAATATCAAATGGAAACCTTCTCAAACTTTAAGGTTAATAAGGACAAGGATTTAATATAAAGGCAAGACAAGAGTTTTCAAGCCTAAAAAAAATATTTGTGGCAAAACCTAAAATCCAAAGAATGTAATCTCTACCTTGGCAATAGGATTGACCGTTGGAGAAATTATAATTTGAATTAGAAGATCAAAAGAAAGGGCAGTTGGACTACCACTTCAAGAATTTATGTTAAAATTCTACTTAAAAGGGTAAAAATTAACCTATGTATTGATAATGATGCAATGGTTGCAACATTGATCATAGGAACTTGCGAAGTGTTTTTACCTAGTGGGTTCATAATTGTTTTGAACAATGTTGTGATGTTCCTACTTTAAGTAGAAATATTATTTTGGTTTCTTCATTAAATATTATTTTGGTTTCTTCATTAGAAGATTATGAATATTTCTTATTTCGAATAAGAATATGTTCCATTAAATATGATGTGCATTATTGTACTGCTAATCATATAAATGGGACTTTATGTCCTTATCTTCGAAGAACAAAATAATAAGCATGACATAAAGGAAATCTGAATCTAAGGATGTAAATGTTACGTTCTTAAAGCATTGATGTCTATATTAATAATAAGAAACACATATCTAAAATTCCATGGGACGGAGTTTTAAATTCACATGATTTCGAATCATGTGATATATGTGAATCTTGGATATTGATCAAGACACCTTTTACTAATAGTAGTGAAAGGAAGTACTCTTTTGAATTAATACATGTTGATGTATGTAGTTCACTAAAGTAACAGTGCTTGGAAAAGGATTTCAGTATCTCATGACAAAAGTATTAGTGTACTCTGATCTGATCAAAGTAATGAATATTTGAACCATAGACTTAACGAGAGTTCTGCAGAAAGTCTGCAGAATAAGAAAAACTGGAACTGGAAACAATATCCGTACGGATGAATATCAGGTGTACGCCTAATTTGAAGCCGTACGGACCCTATTCTAGAAGTTTATAGATTGTCTATAAAATACAGTTTTTCGCCTCATGATAAGTCAAACTGATCTTTAATTATCCTTTTTGGATTATATGCTGGAAACAACTGCGATTACACTAAATTGAGTTTCATCTAAGGAGGTTCTAAATATACCATATGAGATATGGAATGAAAGAAAACTTGGTTTGTCTTTCATAAAGATTATTGATGTGACACTTTGGTGAAAAGTATTGTCTTGGACAAAATCACACCTAAATCTAATAAATGTATTTTCATGGAATATCTTAAAGATATTAATTTTACCCTTTTAGAGTATAAATCGTTTGTTGCTCTAACTAGCGCTTTCTAGATAAATCGTATATCTCTAAAGAACTAGTGGGAGTAAAATGCATCTCGAAGAGTTCGAGACCCAGAAAATGACATAGAACCCAAGATGGAAATTGAACAAAGTTTCACAAGGAGTTGTGGAAATTCGTTCAAGTATTCACAAGATATTTGCATATATGATACGATACTATCTATAACAAGAAATATTGATTTCTCGTGATAGAAAGAAATAAGAAAGATATCATTGCGAATGATTGAATTATCACCTATCAAGATGCAAAGTCTGCTCCGGATTTAGATCAATGACTTGGAGTCATAAAATCTAAAATTGCAATCCATGTATCATAATCAAGTTTCGAACTTGATTGTTCTACCCTAAGGCTTAAAAACCAAAGGATAGAAAATGAGTTTTCTTGGAAGAAAACAGACATGGATCGCAAGGTGCAGCATGACTAATTGAGTAAAGTTAATTAATAATGTTGATTATGATGAAACTTTATCACTCGTAGTCATGCTTAATGTTGTTAGAATTCTAATTGCCATGCGAATATGTAATAGACAGATGGATGTCAAAACTATATTCCTTAACACTTGAGGATGTGTTTGATCCTAAAAGTTTTGATGATGCAAGCTGGATTGATTGAAGCAAATTACTTGGAGTGAAAATTTTATTTTGATGTAGTATTCAAAGAGTTTGAATTCATCAAAGATGAGACTTGTGATTACAATAAATTTAGTGGGAACGTAATATTATTCCTAGTCATATATATGTGGTTGACATATAATTCATTTTGAAAGGGTTTCTAAATGAAAGACTTGGATAAAGCCGCTTATATCCTAGAAATTTTGATTTATGGAGATAAATCTAAAATGTTGATTGGTTAAAGTCAAAGTACTAATAAAGACAAAATAGTTAAAAGTTCACTATGAAAGATTCTTGGAGAGGTTACTTGTGAAAGTCTAATGGCATTAATCTTTGCAAGATTTAGTCTTACTGGAAGACTAATGAGCAAGAATACACGATTAGGATTTCATATGCTTCGGCAATTGGATCTATCATGTAAGCCATGTTAATGTACTAAGACCGGATGTCTCATATACTTGGAGTATGATGAGATGATACCAATCGGGCTCTAGTGAAAGTCACTATTTGAGAAACATCCTTATGTACTTTGAAAAAGAACTAAATGATGCATTCTTGATATTTGATGGAATGAAAGATGATCTTGTAATAGTTACAGAGATGCATTCTTACAAACCAACAAAGATAAATATTGCAGTATAAATACATGTCTATGTTCAATAATGGTGTTAGAAGAGTTCTAAATGTACCATTAGTAATCTACAAAAGGTTGAGTATCTAATAGCATGGGATACAACTAGAAAATTGTTTGGATTAAGATACTAATTAGTAAACTAGAAATCGTTTCTAATGTCACTAATTTAATGGACCTTCATTGTGCTAATAATCGTTATTACACAATCCAAGGCTCCAATGTCTTATCTAAACATATACTCGGACGGTTCTATCTTATTCGAGAAATCGTCAAAGATGGGAGATGTCTAAATATGCAAAATACTATATGATGATAACAAGGATAATCATCTTACATAAGCTCGCTTGCAATTATGATGGAGATCATAACTAAGCTCAATGGGTATTGGATAGACGTTAATTGGGCCTAGTGCAAGTGGGAGATTGTTGGATATTATGCCCTAAGCCCTTGAGAAAGGCCTATGCGTTATATCATGGCTTCATAGTTATAGAGATAACAAACCTGATTATTATATCTTTTGTATGTTTATTATAATAATCATTGTCCCTAGCACTTATGAAGAGCTAGCATGAGTTTAATGGATAATCATATGATGATTATGGTGCATAGGATGCGGATTAAACTTGTGGGTACTTGTTGGAGAACAAGGTACTGGATAGACCCGTTATGAGATTTATGTCATGGTCAAATGTCATAATTAAATCTCATAATAGTCATACCATTTGAATCCTTATACCTGAGATTATCATGGTCTTCCATATGATGAACATTATGTTTGACGTACTCAAACGCTACCCTTAACTGGGTTGTTATAAAGGCTACGATTGGCATAATCAGATTCCTATAGGGAAGAATGAAAAGTCAAGATGTGATTTGTCCCTCTCTCAAGAGAGATATCTGCTTGGCCTCTCGATGAGTGAGATTGATAATAGTGTACGACTGTACCCAAATGAATTGATGTGTTCAATGTCATTTGCTCATATCAATCTACTCGGGATCGAGAAAACATTGGACAACATAAGTTGACTTGGACCATGACTTATGTCCAATATGATATCGCGTGACAAAGGGATTATGATATGTTCTATAACGTTACTCTGGGCTTTCAAAGTTATACTAATTGGGTAGTCATAATGGTTTGCTAAAGTCCGCTTATGACTTACGGGTTCTGACTCGTTCGGACTCGTTGCCAACTTAGTATAATCCTATTAGGTCACACACAATAGAACGGATTGAAAAAAGCTAAAATTCTGGGAAAATAAACTGGCCACTGTACGGCTCTTGGAGTGGCGTACGGCTCCAGGAGAGCTGTAAGGCCGCCCCGCCCGTACCAGTCCAGTTTATTCATTTTTCTTGACAGAAAAGGAATCCCGACCCCAAAAGGAATTAGGTCAAACCCTTATATAAGATATGCAGCCGGGTTCGACAGCCTCTAATGGTGATTTTAGAAATCACAAACAATTGTTTTAGAAACAATAAATTATAAAGAGGTAGGATTATTTATTTGATGATCCATGATCATCAACATACAATAATCAAAGAGCAAAAATAATTCCAAGGAAGAAATCGTTTCTTCATCAAGCCTTGGGTCTAGCAATCCAGATCAAGAAGGTGTTCTTGATATCCGTTCGACGTGTGGATACCGATGGAGGGTGTTTCCTTTAGCACCTTAAAGTCTGTGTTCATGGATGGGATCTTCAAGGGTTAGTTTCTTTTATCTTGTATTTAATTTAATCAACATGCACGGATCCGGGCTTGTGGGTGTTTGATTTATATGTTTAAATTTCGCTGCGCATGATGCATCAAAACCCAACAGTTATCACTTATCAAGGTTAAGGGACCATTAGAATTACCCATCAGAGGTTTTGTTAATTTAGATTTGTAATCCCCAATACACGATTCACATAAGGTGTAGAAAACTATCACTTAAAGTTAATGGAATAGTTGAAGAATAACAGCATTTGGCTTCCTGTAACTTACTGTGTGACTATCCCTGTTTGTGGCAGGACCACTTACAAAAACTGTACTGAGAAAAATCTTCTCTTTAAAGGGAAATCTAAAGCCAAATTTTGATATGGGTAATGACTGGGTTAATCTTCAGGCCTCTGGAATACTTGATTATGTCAAATAAATGAGGATAAATTACTAGTAAAGCAAGATGATCTATCATTATATGGTTACCATTTTGCGAATTCTTCTAATTAAGATTGTGTGATACTTGGATAGATTGCTATGGCCTTGTTCAGAGTTCAGACTGGCTGATAATCATTAGGTTCCCCAAAACATAATTTATGGGAGACAACCATTCTTGGTTAGTACATTAGTACTAGTCTACTGCAATTATCATTTTCCAATTTATTTATCTTGTTTAAACGAATTTCCCATTTGTTGGTTCATTTTTTCTTCTGAAAACTCCATTTTTTGGGATCTTTAAAAGTTTTTTTTTGTGTGGATCGTGGAGTCATTATCCACTCTCTTGTGAGATAATGTTTACGGCCTTAAAATGCATGTAATTGATTATGCATAATAATCTCAAGTAACACATTGTATTTTCACCTGCTTTTGAAGGTACTTGTAGCAAATGGGAGTGGATCAAACCCTTTCTCTATTGATGTTCCTAGAAACACAAGGTTTTTGTTTTCGAACAGAACACACACTCCAACAAAGGCCATTGCAAAATTGATTGTAAGATTATGTTAAGCTTCACAACAATATTTGACAATTCGAGTTGATATCTCTTAATGCTATGTTTTGGTATCTAATGTAATTAGGGGTGTCAGCGGTTTGGTTCAAACCTTGGTTTGAGACCGAGCCGAGCTAAACCATGGGGTTTAGCTTAGTTTTCGAACATAAATGGTTTAGCTCGGTCTTAAAAATTAGCAAACCTCTTAGCTCGGTTTGGCTTGCGGTTTAACCCCTCAAACCAAACCAAACCAAACCGAATCGAGCCGAGCTAATCCAGACCGAACCGCGGTTTCAAACCAATAAGTCGAACATTGAGCTAAACCGGCAAACCGAGCTACTAAGTTGAACCGTTTAGCCGAGCTAGGAAGCCAAGCTATTGAACCATGAATATATACCATCGATCTTATAATTCAAAATTGATATCTACCCTTTATTGAAACCTTTGATCTTCACTTCACCTTTTCCTATATCTTACTTGGCTTCTGGTTTGGTAGCATACTAGCACTTCAGTAATTAACTTTAACCAATATCAGAATCCATGTACTCCCTCCATCCCAAAATTATTTTCATACTTTTTTTCTCTATTATTGTGAAAGAAAAAAGAATGAAGATCATTTGGGACGGAGGGAGTAAATGACTATGGCCTTTTCTAAGGCATGTTCATGCACTCCCTCCGTCCCAGAATGATCTTCGTACTTATTTTTCTCTATTATTGCGAACAAAAAAAGTACGAAGATCATTTTGGGACGGAGGGAATAAATGATTACCTGCATTTTATTTTCTTTACAAAAGATTAACTTGATTAGGAAAAATGGATGGTGGTTCAGACCGTGGTTTAAACCGCAGTTTGAACCGCAAAATCAGACCACGGTTCAAACCGAGCCGAACCAAACCATGGTGGTTTAGCTCAGCTCGGTTTGAAATTTTTTATGGTTCAGCTCGGTCTGGGATTTCTTCAAACCGATGACTAGCGGTTCGGCTTCTAAATACCCCTAAATTGAGCTAAACCGAGCTATTTACACCCCTAAATATAATTGTTGATGCATGTGTATTTACTAAAACCTGGTAGTTCAATGCAAGATCACTTTGAGAAATTGGTCAACCTCTTAGAACCGTTTGTTTTCTGAGATTTTTATTCTTGCAGTTATTGTTCTTTTGTTTTGTCATAACTTATATTTATCGCTCTGCATTGATTATTGTTGCAGGTATTACCATCCCTCCAATGGCGGTCGCTGGACTTATTCTTTAGAGCGTTTTTTGTATTACGTCGTATCTACTTTTCTGAAAAGCTTACAACATGAGCAAACGTAAGAACAAACCTGCATCGCTGATTGGCGTACTTGTTCGTATATATCTTCTTCTAACTATGGGATTTTTCATTCAGGACCCTTGAAAACAACAAACAGTTTGAACTCTGTCTAGGACAATCACAAAGGGCTTCTTTAGTGAGTATTGTACTGAAGTTGATTGCTCACGGTCAATACAGCAAAAATGATAATCTTTCTGAAAAATTTGCTATTGTATAACTACTATTTTTAATTTATGTTATTTATGAAATTTTTCTATCTCCGAAGGTCGTCTTTCGGTATTTTTCAATTTGTTTTATGGTTTCAACTGAAATTAATGGTGGTGGTGGGTGGGGGCAGGGGCGGGAGAGGTGGTGGGGAGGAAAATAAAATAATTTTTATTTTCTTGTCTATCGCAACGTTTCTAAAAACGTTGTCCTAATTAAATTTACAACGTTTTGAAAATCGTTGTCCAATCTACAACGTTTCTGCTAAAATGTTGCAAAAATGATCTACAACGTTTATACCAAAGGTTGTTGAAGAGTAATTACCACGTTGGATTAAACGTTGTAGAAAGAGATTTACAACATTTAATATAAACGTTGTTGAAAAATATTACCACGTTTAGGCAAACGTTGTTGTCAGTTTATAACAACGTTTAGCTTAAGCTTGTAAAAAGTGATTTTACAACGTTTGAATGTTGTAGAAAAACGTGTAGTACAACGTTAATTTAAACGCTGTAAAGTGATGTTACAACGTTTCAAACGTTGTAGAAAACTCGTAGCACAACATTTAGTAAAGGCTGTAGTAGTCTGGGACCTATTACAACGTCGGCTGTAACAACCTTTAGCCAAACGTTGTAAAACGCCTACTACAACATTTTTCAAATGTTGTTAATGAGTGTTTTTGTTGTAGTGAACTTATCCTAATTACATTATTAGTGGCCGAGTTCCGGTCTAATTTGTTAGGTGTGCGACTAAGCCTACCACCCAACTTCTCTCTAACTGCTAAAAGCTTGCCA
Organism: Campanula takesimana; assembly: GCA_026119855.1. NCBI lineage: Eukaryota > Viridiplantae > Streptophyta > Magnoliopsida > Asterales > Campanulaceae > Campanula > Campanula takesimana. The sequence continues at coordinate 1,236,540 of JAOWBW010000211.1, read as the reverse complement.
AAAAAACATTTGTCAAGCAATTACTGAGGCTTCAGGAAAAGAAATGGAGGAACGATCATTGCGACTTTGGAAATTTGTGTCTTCCTTCTCTTTCCCCTCTCAAATTTTGTTTCTCCTTGTTTCTTCTTTTGATAATTTCAGTTTTTTTTTCTTCAATGCAAATGAATCATATTGGTTATCATTCTGGATTTGTATTTTGTCTCCTTCGTCGAGAGCCTCTATATTCCCTCCATTGTGTTGAGAGCCATGTGAAGTTTGTTTTTTGTCTTGTTACAATATTGAGATGCTTGATTGATCAATTATTGTCAACCCAAATGTTTTAATGTGTTATGGTATCAATGTTAAATTCTTCTTGTGCGGGGATTTCATGAATGCCGAAGTTTGGCAGTATCCAAGATCTAGTTGGAGAAGCATTTGGGTGTCCCAACTCATTGTTCGTGAGGGCGTTCGATGGAGATTCGGGTTAGATGACATCATTAACAAAAAATTGATCCTGGTGATTTAAATTTTGTTTATTAATTGTTTTATCGATGATTGTATGTCTATGTAACAATCTTCATAGTTTAGATGAGACTCCGTCTGTTGTGGATTGTCGTCTTCTAAATATTTATTAATAAGAAAATATGTTGTTTGATTTTTTTTTTAAAGTAACTTTCTGGTTTCTCTCAGTTCTCTCTCTTCTCCACTTTCTCTTCATATTTTCAATCTTTCATCTTGGTAATCTTTCTATTTTTAATTTGATTAGTTTATATAATTCCAAATTTCACATTTATTAATTGTCAATTTATCAATTAATAAATGTAAATTTTGAAATTTAATTTTCAATTATGTTTTGTTTTTTCATATCTAGTTTATAATTAAGATTGAATAAGTTGTTGTAAGTTGTTTGTTTGTTTCTCTCCATCGGTTGAGAGCCATTTGATTTCTCTCCTTGTTTAGAGCCTCTTGATGTCTCTTCTAATTGAGAACCTTTGCTTTGTATTTGATTTTGCATTCATCTTCATGGATTTTTTTAATGGAAATTTTTATGGTTTTAACTTTGTTCGTTAAGTCCAAAGATAATGTTAGGGGTGTTTTTTGGAGGCCATTGTCCCTTTTTTTCTAAGTGCAAAAATGTAAAGGGGCTTGGATTTCAAATCTTGCGTCTACTCTACTTTATTTTGCTCGGGATGTTTGGTTGGCATTTTCGTGCCAACTCATAGGCTCTAATTTCTCAGAGTTTTAAAGTTAAATATTACTGGTTAGCAGTTTGTTTAAATGCTAATAGAAGGCAGTGGTCAAGTTTTACTTGACGGAGCGTTTGAGTGTCTCGGGATCGTGTTCAGATTGGGCGTTGGTGTAAGACTGGGATCATCATGGTTCTTCATGTCCTATGATCTTCAAAGATGTAGTATATCGGTTTTCAACAAATTCTCTATAAGTTTGCAATATACTCCCTCCGTCCCACTGTAAGATACCTGTGGGATCACGACTATTTTAAAAGTCCCACGGAAACCAAACATAAAACATCTTAAAACTTAACGGAGTCGCCACATTTATTAATTTTAAAACCCAATAAATGAAAATGGTTTGAGATAGTGAGTTCGGAGGTCACGTTACGTCTTGGGAAGAACGTTTCATGGTTCACCCAATCCGCCTCGGAAAACCGAGTCTCCCTAACTTTGTTGACCAAAAAAATGTGCAAAGTGTGTGTGTGTGTGTGTGTGTGTGTGTGTATTTTGGAAAGAATAAACTGTAACTTAACAGACATCGTGAACCAGTTAACAAAAGGGACTGAATCGCAATAATTTATACACCAAAACAAGGATTTTGGGCATGATCAAGACAATCATTGAAGGGAAAAAGGGAAAAGGTGGTGAACATGGCTTTGAGCCAAGACAAACATTTGGATGAGTAAAGATCATGACTTTCTCACCCAAATGAGCCTTTTATGAAAGATTAAACCTTTGGGACAACAAATCAACACTTGAATGATTAAAGATTGAAACTTTATCATCCAAGTGTGATGTATGAGGGCTAAATCAAGGTTTGGATGAATAAAGATCAAAGCTTTATCACCCAACATGATTATCATGACCAATAATCAACAAGAATAACATAAAGGTATAAACTTTCACCATTAAAATGGATCATCAAGCAAAGGTAAATGCTTTAAGGTAACAAGCCACGATCATCCATTGATTTTAACCTTTAATCACACATAAAATGTGAAGGCATCATGGAATCACTTCATGGCTTGGATCCAAGTAATATAAATGTAAAGACTTGTAATGTAAAGACTTGAAAATGTAAAGACTTGAAAGTAAATGAACAATATAATAGACAAGATGAACAAAAGAGAAATGGAGGGTCAAGAAGATATGGGGGAGAAGGTGGCTTTACCTATCTTGGTTAGGCCAATCTTCCTCTATTTCCTACACTCAAGTGTTTGAGACTATTTCTGCAGAGTTTCCTTACTCTCAAATTGTTTCTCGCCTCCTGAAATGGTCAGTAAGGGTCTCAATTTATAGGGACCTGAAGGACCTAAATCATCCGTACGGCTGGTCCTTCCCCGTGGCCAAACCATCCGTACGGACAGTCTTGGCGAGAATCTGGAACTTTCTTCTTTTTATTCCAGATTGGTCCTAAGGTTTTCTGTTTATTCCTATGAGGTCCTAGCCTATCAGGTTTATCCCTAAATAGTACTAAGATTATCTATAACTTGCCTTATAGAGGGGTTGAGCCCGGATTGGGGTACTTACACCCACATCACTTGAGACCTAAGAGGTGAACACAATAACTAAGAAAATAGAATGAAATAAGGAAAATGTGTGGTAGAAAATGAAGAGAGAGAGAATGAGTTGGGTAAATTTAGTGTTGGTTGAATAAATTGAGTGATGTAAAATGAAGACAGAGAATGAGTGGTTGGGTAAATTCAATATAAAATTATTAAAAGTTGGCTATTTTGGGAGGTCTCAAGTGAGCTGGGACGGACCAAAATAGAAATAAGTTTCAAATGAGCTGAGACGGAGGGAGTATGTATTTGGGTAGAGCCTCCGACTGATGTGGAGTGCCTACTTAACCTTATCTATAAATAAATCATATTGTCTCTTGCTTAAAAAAAAGTTGTAGAACAAATATATAAAAAAGACAAACACTTCCATGCGAACATGGAAGGCCCGTCTCATCCATGAGACGGGTTTTTTTGACCCGCCCGACCCGGCCTATTGAACCAGCCCCATGACCCAGGGGTCGACCCTGCCACGTGGCAGCCTCTCATAGGCCCCCAATTTTTTTATTGTTTATTTTTTTCTTAAAAAAAATTATATTATTTTTGTTTGGTTTTTTTTTCGGTTTGTCAAAATTAATAGTTACTATAACTTAATGTAATGACTGTATACATATAAAGTAACAGTTTGTATACATAAAAGTAATACATATATACAGAAAAGTAACAGTGTTTTTTTCTAGGTTTTCTTCGTTTGCCAAAAGTAATACTTATTACAACTAAAATGTAACGAACGTGTTACTTATATGTAATAATGTCTATACATAATTGTAACACATATGTATAGAAAAAGTAATAATTCAACCATTTACATTTTTAGAGCTAAAAACACTTGATTAGTGTGACATGTAAAAGTATACATTATCTATAGAAATATGTTATAATTTCTTTATTAAAGTGTTACATTTACTTGTACAAACAATTACATTCGTATATATGAGTTGTTACTTTTCAAATGTTACTTTCTTTCAAAAATTAAATCAAAATACATAATATTTTACATTTTTGCAAAAGCATTATTACATTTCAGTATAAATGATAATTACATTTAGATATTGTTTGGGTTACATGTAATTATAGTTAGTATTACATTTGAAAAAATGGGTAAAACGAGCTTTTGTTTTTGTAAAACAGGTGTTATGTTTACTTATGAACAATGTTACTTTATATGTATACAGTCATTACATTAAGTTATGGTAACTATTACTTTTGGTAAACGACGGAAAAGTCGAAAGAATAATATAAAAACTCAAAAAAAAAAATGGGGGGACCTATGGGAGGCTGCCACGTGGCGGGTCATACCCCATGGGTCATAGGTCGACCCGTCTCATACATGAGACGGATCCCCTTGTTCTCATGGGAGACCACCCCTATAAAAAAAAGGCCAGTCTCCTGTACACCCGCCGCATGGCGTGCGGCGGGCCGGCGACCTTTTCAATTTTTTATTAATTTTTTTTTTAATGCCGTTTTTTTTTCAACTCTAACTTTTTTTTTCCTCCCAACAAAAGTAACACTTATTATGACGAAATGTAACACTTTTTTTTTCAAATGTAACACTTTTTTTTTCTTCAAAATGTACCACAATTTTGCTGTAATAGATTAAAGATAACATAAAGATTGACAACTACACTAATGTCACACTCTTTTAAAAGGAATGTAACACTCTTTTTTTCAAATGTAACACTTTTTTTCTCCCAAAATTAACATAGGATTGACAACTAAACTAATGTTACATTTCATAAAAAATGAATGTAACATTTTTTTTCTCAATTGTAACAGTTTATATTCTTAAATGTAACATTATATCTGAAATGTAACAATTTTTTATTGAGAAAGTAACAATTGAAATGCAAAACCAATTTTTTTTTTTTTTTTGTAAAACTGCTGTTACCTTTAACAGTAGAAAGTGTTACTTTTTGAAGATGAAAGTGTTACTTGTACCAGAACAGAGTGTTACATCCTAGCTGATGAGCAACTCAAACTTTTTGTGTTTAAAAAAAATATGTTTTTTTGTTAACAAAAAATCTAACTATATCATGACCTATATAGTTTTCTTCGTCTCGTCGAGACGAACACAACGGTATTTTTATTTTTCTGAGTTATATGTAACACCCCGAATTTTCTTACTGTATCTTGAGTATTTAATGGCATTAAATAACAATAATTAATACTCAATTAGGGTTCACAACTGGCCCTTTATTACATCATCAATTCGAAATAAATGCGGAAGTGTAACTTAAAAAAAACTTGTCTTAGCAGGGAAACAACCCCAGCCATCAATGTACTTTAACTTACACCAAAATAAATAAACGTTCTTAAAACAACTAAATAAGAATCTTCAATCTGCCGTTCTTCCTACGGCTACTTTCCTTGTCCTGCCCTTCTACTTAGATCCTGAAACAAAATTTATAGAGAAGGGGTGAGCGAACGAATGCTCAGTAAGTTCATACATGGCCTCTCTGGTTACTAAGGAGAGACGACCAGAACGAATACCATGAATAACTTTTACAAAGATAGGTTCAGTTACTTTTTGATTCAAGACTGCAGAAACAATACAGTCGTATCACTTTTAAGATTTTACTTTCAAAGGATTATGGCACTACAATCCAAAGGGATTCATTCAAGTTCCGTCAATTCCAAGGTAACGTACATTATAACCTCAATGCCAAAGGTACAATTTGTACACTTAGCTTTTCCAGCCAATAGTGTGGGTCGTAACATATATGGTATCCACACATATATGCTCGGGGTCTAGAATCATCCTTGTAATCAGACAATTCCTGAGAGAATGCATGTGATCACTCATGCAATCCCTAGTTTAAGGACGAGTCTTTTCTAACTGGACTGTCCGTCAATGTCTTTTCTAACTGGACATTGGCCACTCTAAGTGGTTAACTTACAAGTTAAAATGAGAACATACCAAGGTACAAGTATGTGATAACAAGTTTCAAACTTCGATACTTAGTAGATCAATGGGGACATCACTAAGTACGGACTCTTTCAAATGAACGTTCAATAACGCGGAGTTTATTCAAATACTATCATGCCATACTGATAGCTAACTTATAGAAAGAATATAGAATTCCAATAAACAGGAGTTCAAATACTGTAAGGAACGTAATCCCTTACCTGAATTGCTTTTCCTTACAATCTCTTCTCTGTGCAAATCTACAAGGCACCGAGTAATTTACTTTAGCACTCTCAACATTGTTAACTACTTCTACTTAATTAACTGAGAGATGTGTTTTAACTTCTTTACTTCGTTATTCCTTTCTTACGTTTAAGTTTCTGACTTGATTTGCGAGTCAGTCCTTTAACTTTAATATAATTGTAATTAAGTCCTCTAACTTTGGGTTAATTACAATTTGGTCCCTCAACTTTGGGTTAATTACAAATTGGTCCTTCAACTTTGGATTAATTGCAATTTAGTCCTTCAACTTTAGTTTAATTGCAAATTAATCCTTCAACTTTGGATTAATTGCAGATTGGTCCTTCAACTTTAGTTTAATTGCAATTTAGTCCTTTAACTTTGAATTAATTGCAAGAAGGTCCCTTGACTTTGATTTTATTCATAAAGGTCCCCTAAGTTTCTCTTCAATCACTTAGGCCCCTCTAACTTCAAAGGTTTCTCTTTTTATTCTTTTTAACTTTTAACTTTTTCAGCTTAATCCTTTTCTGTTAGGAAACTAACTAAAATCTTTTAATCTTCCTCCTTTCCGTTAACTTTCTAACTTTCAAGGTTTTCCAAGTAACCATTACATCCTTTCAAGTTAGTTTTCTAACTTTTTAACAACTCTCTTAAAGATTATGTTTTCTTTTCATTATAAACTTAACGAAAATACTAACTTTCCGTCCCAATTCTTAACATTCTCAATCAAGAATCAACACCCAAATTATATAGCCAAAGCCGAATTATACCTCATCAAGATTCATTGATTTTGATCAATCTTTCTAATTCTTTAAACTTTTTCTAAATTCCCAAACATCAATTTTATTCATAAATCAATAACACAAATCATTAAAATCAACAAAATAATCCTCAATTAAATAGAGGCCATTCGGCCGAATAGTATTAGGGAAAAATCCATATTTTCTTCTTTTTGATAAACCCAATTCAACCTCAAATATTTATTTATTCAATCTCCAAGCATTGCATAATACTAATCACTTCCAATCGTGATTATTAAATAAAACTTAAAATAAAACTAGCATGAAGATCATTATTTTTCCATAGCAATTAGATCAAATCAATTTACCTTTAGAATTTTACCAATAATCACTAGCATGCAAAAAACCCTATTATTCATATTCTTAACTCATGCATAGTTTAGGTTCTACTAAACCAAATTCCTTGAAATAAATTTTAAAAGATGAGGTTTGACATTACCTTGCTAATGAACGGATTACTTCTTCACAACAATGGCGGAATCTCTCCTCCCTCCTCTTCACTGCCTTTGGTCGGCGGCTAGGGTAGATTTAGGGTTTTTTTTTTTTTTTTTTTTTGTGATAAAGAAGAATAACCTAAATTTCACTAACTCAAGTATTTATACTTTGGATTGATTATTAATTGGGTTGAGTTTATTAATTAAAACTTTCGGGCCAACCCATTCCTTTCGGCCCACTCATTAACTGTCCCATAACTCTTATTATTATTTAATTAATTTAATGCGACTAATTAAATAATTAAATAATAAAAAAATACTGCGGTTATTACATTCTTACCCCCTTAAAAGAAGTTTGTCCTCAAACTTTGACACGTCTTAATCTGAGAAGATGTCCGGTACAATTCACGCATTTCACTTTCTTGTTCCATGTCGCTTCTCTTTCTGAGTGATTACTCCATTGCACTTTTACGTAGGGAACCGTACGCTTTCTTACGACCTCGTCATTTTCTGTCGACGATCTTGGTTGGTCGTTCATCGTACGTCAAATCTGCCCGAACTCTTAACTGCTTGTATTCTATCACATGACTCGGATCATGAATATACTTCCTTAGCATGGAGACATGGAACACATTATGCACTCCAGCTAATACCGGCGGTAACGCCAATCGATAAGCCACTTCCCCGATCTTATCAAGAATTTCGAATGGTCCCACATATCGTGGACTTAACTTTCCCTTAATCCCAAAACGCATAACTCCCTTCGTGGGCGATATCTTTAGGAATACTCGATCCCCTGGCTGAAATTCCAGTTCTCGCCTTCTATTGTCTGCGTAAGATTTCTGCCTACTCTGTGCAGTCTGTAGCCACTTCCGGATCTGTTGTACCTTATCCGCCGTGACTTGTACAAGTTCCGGTCCACTTAACCTCCTCTCGCCGACTTCGTCCAACATGCCGGTGATCTACACTTCCTCCCATACAATGCTTCATATGGTGCCATCCCAATACTGGCATGAAAGCTATTGTTGTATGCGAATTCCACTAACGGTAAATGTTCGTCCCATGCATTTGGCCAATCTAACGAAGTAGCCCTCAGCATGTCTTCCAGTGTCTGGATAGTCCTTTCCGACTGCCCATCTGTCTGTGGGTGAAACGCCGTACTCATGGTCAATTCTGTTCCCAATGCTTCTTGTAGACTGTTCCAAAATTTCGAAGTGAACCTAGCATCTCGATCAGACACGATTGTGACCGGGATCCCATGCAACCTTACTATCTCGTCGATATACAACTTGGCCAACTTTTCCAACGAATCAGTCTTCTTGATTGCCAGAAAATGTGCTGACTTCGTCAATCGATCTACTATAACCCATATGGCGTCATACTTCCCTACCGTCTTCGGCAACCCACTTACAAAATCCATGGCAATGTTCTCCCACTTCCATTCGGGAATTGGTAATGATTGTAGTACATGCTGGCTTCTGATGTTCACTCTTAACCTGTTGACACGTCAAACATCTATGCACATACTCTGCCACATCATTCTTCATATTATTCCACCAATATGACTCCTTTAGATCCCTATACATTTTGGTACTCCCCGGATGTACAGAGAACTTCGAACAATGAGCTTCTCTCAGTATCTCTCTCTTAATTTCATCATTATTTGGCACCCATACTCTCTTTTGGTATCTCAGAATTCCATCTTCGCCCATGTGAAGATCCTTTACTTGCCCTTTTCCGATTAGGGCTTCTCTCTCCTCATCTAACTCTTGTGCCTCCTTAATTCTGCTCAACAGCGCAGGTTGTAACGTCAATCGAGCCAAATATCCGCTTACTTTTACTATCAAGTTCATCTCCTTGACATCCTTCCATATGCTTACCCCCTTAGAGATCAACGTAGCCAACATTCCGTGATTCTTCCTACTTAAGGCATCTGCCACCTTGTTGGCTTTCCCAGGATGATACAATATTTCACAGTCGTGATCCTTGAGAAGTTCTAGCCACCTCCGTTGTCTCATATTCAATTCCTTCTGCGTGAAGATATACTTAAGGCTCTTGTGATCTGTAAAAATCTGACATTTCACGCCATACGGATAATGTCTCCAAATTTTCAAGGCAAACACTACTGCTGCTAACTCCAAATCATGGGTCGGGTAATTCCTTTCATGCACTTTCAACTGCCTAGATGCATAAGCTATCACCTTCTCATTTTGCATCAATACACAGCCTAGTCCTTTCAACGACGCATCACTGTAGATAACAAAACCTTCCGTCCCTGTCGGTAGTGTTAATACTGGTGCAGATACTAATCTATTCTTCAATTCTTGAAAACTTTTCTCATATTCTTCTGACCAAACGAACTTGGCTGATTTCTGCGTCAGCTTCGTCAATGGTCCTGATAACTTCGAAAATCCCTCTACGAACCTTCTATAGTAACCAGCTAAACCCAAGAAACTTCTTATTTCGGTTACTGTAGTCGGTCTTTCCCAATCCATTATTGCCTCTACCTTCGTCGGGTCCACAGAAATTCCCTCTTTCGACACTACGTGTCCCAAAAATGCTACTTTCTCCAACCAGAATTCACATTTCTTAAACTTCGCGTATAATTTCTGTCTCCTCAAAATTTCTAGTACTATCCTCAAATGTTCAACATGTTCCTCCTTTGTCTTCGAGTACACCAAAATATCATCAATGAATACTATCACACATTTGTCTAAGTACTCCTGAAATATTCTATTCATCAACTCCATGAATGCCGCTGGTGCGTTTGTTAACCCAAATGGCATCACGACAAACTCATAATGCCCATACCTTGTCCTAAACGTTGTCTTCGCCACATCTTCATCCTTGACCCTCAGCTGATGATATCCTGATCTAAGATCAATCTTTGAAAAATAACAGGCTCCCCTCAATTGATCAAACAAATCATCAATTCTCGGCAGCGGGTATTGGTTCCTAACCTTCACCTTATTCAATTCTCTATAGTCAATACATAGTCTCATAGATCCATCTTTCTTCTTCACAAATAGCACCGGTGCACCCCATGGTGATACACTCGGTCTAATCAACCCTTTGTCCAACAGTTCTTGCAACTGCTCCTTTAGTTCTTTCAACTCTGTTGGAGCCATCACTGTACGGTGCTCTCGAAATAGGTGTGGTTTCTGGTACTAAATCGATGGAGAACTCTACTTCCCTTACTGGTGGTACACCAGGTAAATCCTCAGGAAACACATCTTGACATTCATTCACTACTTCAAGTGACTCTAAGGTTACTCCATTCTCTTCTGTTTCACCTATGTATGCCAGGAATCCTACACATCCCTTCCTCAACATTTTACGGGCCTTCATCACCGAGATTAAGCCTATCCTCCTCCTCGTCCTTGAACCCACAAATCTGTATTCTTTACCCTCTTCTCCTAGGAACGTCACTATTTTCTCTTGACAGTTCATGTTAGCTTGATGCAAGGCCAACCAATCCATTCCCAGTATTACGTCGAATTCTGACATATCTAGTTCAATGAGGTCGATACTTACGCTCGTGCCTCCTATCCCTAAGGTGCAGTTTCTATAAGAGGTAGTAATGGGGATAGCGTCTTTAGTAGGTGTATCTATTACTAAAGGCATCTCTAAGTTCTCTGGGTGCAGTTTTAACTTCCTTGCCACAGCATTACTAACTACTGAATAAGTAGCTCCAGTATCTACTAATACATAAACATTACGAGAATTTAACTGCATCGTACCTGCCACAAGATCTGCATTTACTCCGGCTGCCTTTGCGGTCATGGTGTACATCCTACCATGGCCTCTACCGTTTCCTCCTCCGTTGTCCTTATTTCCTGCAGCTGGTTCATCTTTCTTAGGTTCTGGGCACTTCCACTTCGGGTGTCCCACCTTCCTACAGTTATAGCACTGTCGCTCCTTGTAGAAACAAATTTCTGTCTTATGAGCCCCATCACAAATGGTACATTTATCATTGCTGGTGAAACCTTGGCTCTTGCCCTTATTCCACTCACGCCTGTTGTCTTTGGTGTTCCGACCATTTCCGCTATGGCTGTTGTTGGAGTGCTTATTTCCATGACTGCCCTTATCGCGACCGTCATCCACCGCTTTCCTCTTATTGTTATTGTGGTCTTTACTGCCCTTGTTTCCTTCTGCCTCTTCAGCCACTGTCTTTGTTTTCTCCTCTCGTCGGTTACGATAATAATCCGACTCCTTCTCCACTATCTTAGTCCTGTCCAGCACCGCTGAATACGTAGTCAGAGCTAACGGTGTGATTCTGTACCGAATTCTATCACTCAATCCTGCTTCAAATTTCCTTGCTTTCTGTTCTTCAGTATCGAAAAATCTTGGCGCAAACTCTAGCAGATCGGTGAACTTCTCACCATACTCAGCCACTGTCATACTCCCTTGCACTAAAGTCAGGAATTCTGCCACCTTGGCGTTCCTTGTGCTTGCAGGATAATATTTCTCATTAAAGATAGCCTTAAACCTGGTCCATGTAAATGCAGCGTCACTACGAGCCACAGCAGCTCGCTTTTCCACCTCCCACTACGACTGAGCCTTCCCTTTTAGCATGAATGTCGCAAATACCACTTTCTGCTCCTCAGTGCAGTTCAGCGTTTCGAATATACGCTCAGTACTCTTAATCTAATCCTCGGGCTTCTCCTTAGCTGTGTCCGAGAACGAATCTGGATTCCTCCTTTGGAATAACTCTAGCGGGTCACGTAATGGAGCTTGTGGGGGTGGTTGAGCAAGTCCAGTAACGGTCTGACCTATCCCAGCTACTGTTTGTGATAGCGTCTGCAAGAGATTTACCAGTGCCGGGTCCAACTGCCCGCCTGCATTACCGGTGTTGTTGTTATTGCCCTCGCCGTTTCTGTTGTTTCCACTTCTGGTATTCATCTACAAATTTTCTTTTTACTTTAGAACAAGTTCGTGCTCTAGAAATGTTCATCACTACACAATCTGTGCGGTGTTCATGGTATACTTAACATTACTATTCTTTTACTAACGGTTACTCGTTAGTTTTGATCGTGTTCGTAGGTCTTTTGTACTAGACCATTATTCAAATTTGGTTAGTTTACTTAACCTTTCTTCTCCGGTTCAGGAGTTTTTGCACTTCATAATTTACAACCGTTTTACTTGGTTGATTATTATCTCTTTATTTCACTAGTTTTTATTACTTAACTAGCGTTAACTTACTCCAATGGTCGTCTTACTTCGTACCATGGTTACAGAGATTATTTCAAATCAATCCGACGTTTTCCCTTGTCTTTTCTTGACAAGTTGACTTTTAGTCTAAACAATAATAGACAATTCATAATTCTGGTATTTAAATTCAATAACTAACTTTATTCAACTAAAGTGTGAGATTTAAACATCTCAAAATATACCCAAAATTCAACTTAACATAAGCAAAAGTCTAATTGCATTACTCCACTAATCATAAAAAAAAAAATTCTATTCCAATAGCTATTTTGTACCCAATTGCATCAATTTCCACATTGTGCGTGCTCTGCTTCGAGTTGGTCATATTTCTCTTGTAACTCTATCTTCTCTGCCCAAATCTGATAGCTTGACACTCTAAGCTTTTCCTCATACACTTCTTGTTCATCTATCTTATTCTTTAGCTTATTTCCATGCTCTATCTCATCTACTAGTTGTACACTGATACGGTTCCACTCGCGATTAGCTCTAATCACGTGGCTCTCTAGGCTTTTGACTTTCTCTAGCTGTACTGCTAACTTTCCTTCTACATACATCATGTCCTCATCGCGTCCCTTGTGATATTCTGTAGGCTGCCGACTCCTAGAGTCTCCTTCCTAAGCTCTCTTTTTGTCTTGCGTAACTCCATAGTTAACTGCTTAATGACATTCTCCTTGGCTTCTATTTCTTCCTTTAGGGTAGCACTGTACCTTACAGATTTCATTGGTGTCCTCGGCATGATCCTACACACACCAACAATAAACTTAATTAGTACATAGTCCCAAGATTTCGTATAGCATAATTGTAGAATAATAGACATGTAATGAAGAGGTTTCTACTCCCCCAAGTATATTCATACTTTACGTACACCCTTAGTATTATTCCTAGAGATAGATTTTATCACTTGAACTTCCTCAAGTAAGATCTTATTCAAGTCAAGTACTAAGTTCTCCCATTAGTCTTAACTTTCAGTTTTCTCCCATAAGACCTAAAGCCATTGCTCTGATACCAACTGTAACACCCCGAATTTTCTTACTGTATCTTGAGCATTTAATGGTATTAAATAACAATAATTAATACCTCAATTAGGGTTCACAACTGGCCCTTTATTATATCATCAATTCAAAATAAATGCGGAAGCGTAACTTAAAAAAAACTTGTCTTAGCAGGGAAACAACCCCAGCCATCAATGTACTTTAACTTACACCAAAATAAATAAACGTTCTTAAAACAACTAAATAAGAATCTTCAATCTGTCGTTCTTCCTACGGCTACTTTCCTTGTCCTGCCCTTCTACTTAGATCCTGAAACAAAATTTATAGAGAAGGGGTGAGCGAACGAATGCTCAGTAAGTTCATACGTGGCCTCTCCGGTTACTAAGGAGAGACGACCAGAACGAATACCATGAATAAATTTTACAAAGATAGGTTCAGTTACTTTTTGATTCAAGACTGCAGAAACAATACAGTCGTATCACTTTTAAGATTTTACTTTCAAAGGATTATGGCACTACAATCCAAAGGGATTCATTCAAGTTCCGTCAATTCCAGGGTAACGTACATTATAACCTCAATGCCAAAGGTACAATTTGTACACTTAGCTTTTCCAGCCAATAGTGTGGGTCGTAACATATATGGTATCCACACATATATGCTCGGGGTCTAGAATCATCCTTGTAATCAGACAATTCCTGAGAGAAGGCATGTGATCACTCATGCAATCCCTAGTTTAAGGACGAGTCTTTTCTAACTGGACTGTCCGTCAATGTCTTTTCTAACTGGACATTGGCCACTCTAACAAGTAAGTGGTTAACTTACAAGTTAAAATGAGAACATACCAAGGTACAAGTATGTGATAACAAGTTTCAAACTTCGATACTTAGTAGATCAATGGGGACATCACTAAGTACGGACTCTTTCAAAAGAACGTTCAATAACGCGGAGTTTATTCAAATACTATCATGCCATACTGATAGCTAACTTATAGAAAGAATATAGAATTCCAATAAACAGGAGTTCAAATACTGTAAGGAACGTAATCCCTTACCTGAATTGCTTTTCCTTGCAATCTCCTCTCTGTGCAAATCTACAAGGCACCGAGTAATTTACTTTAGTACTCTCAACATTGTTAACTACTTCTACTTAGTTAACTGAGAGATGTGTTTTAACTTCTTTACTTCGTTATTCCTTTCTTACGTTTAAGTTTCTGACTTGATTTGCCAGTCAGTCCTTTAACTTTAATATAATTGTAATTAAGTCTTCTAACTTTGGGTTAATTACAATTTGGTCCCTCAACTTTGGGTTAATTACAAATTGGTCCTTCAACTTTGGATTAATTGCAATTTAGTCCTTCAACTTTAGTTTAATTGCAAATTAATCCTTCAACTTTGGATTAATTGCAGATTGGTCCTTCAACTTTAGTTTAATTTCAATTTAGTCCTTCAACTTTGAATTAATTGCAGGAAGGTCCCTTGACTTTGATTTTATTCATAAAGGTCACCTAAGTTTCTATTTAATCACTTAGGCCCCTCTAACTTCAAAGGTTTCCCTTTTTATTCTTTTTAACTTTTAACTTTTTCAGTTTAATCCTTTTCTGTTAGGAAACTAACTGAAATCTTTTAATCTTCCTCCTTTCCGTTAGCTTTCTAACTTTCAAGGTTTTCCAAGTAACCATTACATCCTTTCAAGTTAGTTTTCGAACTTTTTAACAACCCTCTTAAAGATTATGTTTTCTTTTCATTATAAACTTAACGAAAATACTAACTTTCCGTCCCAATTCTTAACATTCTCAATCAAGAATCAACACCCAAATTATATAGCCAAAGCCGAATTATACCTCATCAAGATTCATTGATTTTGATCAATCTTTCTAATTCTTTAAACTTTTTCTAAATTCCCAAACATCAATTTTATTCATAAATCAATAACACAAATCATTAAAATCAACAAAATAATCCTCAATTAAACAGAGGCCATTCGGCCGAATAGTATTAGGGAAAAAAATCCATATTTTCTTCTTTTTGATAAACCCAATTCAACCTCAAATATTTATTTATTCAATCTCCAAGCATTGCATAATACTAATCACTTCCAATCGTGATTATTAAATAAAACTTAAAATAAAACTAGCATGAAGATCATTATTTTTCCATAGCAATTAGATCAAATCAATTTACCTTTAGAATTTTACCAATAATCACTAGCATGCAAAAAACCCTATTATTCATATTCTTAACTCATGCATAGTTTAGGTTCTACTAAACCAAATTCCTTGAAATAAATTTTAAAAGATGAGGTTTGACATTACCTTGCTAATGAACGGATTACTTCTTGACAACAATGGCGGAATCTCTCCTCCCTCCTCTTCACTGCCTTCGGTCGGCGGCTAGGGTAGATTTAGGGTTTTGTTTTCTTTTTTTTTTTTTTTGTGATAAAGAAGAATAACCTAAATTTCACTAACTCAAGTATTTATACTTTGGATTGATTATTAATTGGGTTGGGTTTATTAATTAAAACTTTCGGGCCAACCCATTCCTTTCGGCCCACTCATTAACTGTCTCATAACTCTTATTATTATTTAATTAATTTAATGTGACTAATTAAATAATTAAATAATAAAAAAAATATTGCGGTTATTACATTATAAATCCAAGATATAGCATTTTAAAGTTTTTGGTTTTATTTTAGGGAGTACACGTGGCAGCGCGCGACTGTGTGAACCAGCGAGTGGCTTACAGCGCGCCACGTGTCGTTCAGTGGCTGGATGAAAGACGGGCGGGTCGGGTCGCCGGGTTTGCCCGCCGCACGGCTGTGCGGCCGTTGTATTGAAGAATTTGTCTTAAAAAAAAAGTCCTAGCTATAATTATACGAGAACAAAGCCATTAGTTAATGAGACATTCGAAAGCTAAGCATTAATCCGGAAAACAAGGCCGGAAATAATTATACTTTTGTTTCTTTTAATTAATAACTCACATGCGGGAGGTGGTTTAGCCAAAATTTATACGCGGGATGTGCCAGCTTACGTTAAATTCTTTTGTCTTAGCATGCAATTAAATACTATAACTATGTTATGATCACTACTTGTGCACTCTCACAATTTTCAAATGCTTATTGGATTTAATTAGTTATTACATGTCCTTTCTACTTCTCAATCGCCCTAATATTTTGATCATCAAGAATCGGCAAGTTTGACGCTTTGTCCTTGTTGTCTGTCGATGTTTATTGAAAATTTTTAAAAGTAAAAAAATAAGCACTTTTATTTTTATAAATAAATAAAAATTAGTTAACAATTTGTCAAAATAAAAATAAAAAAAATCACCATATTAGAAATTATAATATGAGTGTGAGTTGTGATAAAAGATATGACATTTAAGGGATGGTTTAATTATTTTTTTTCAACTAAATGATCATTTATTTTAAGATTTATAAACATTCTATTATTAGGGACGGAAAAGACAGGCGCATTTGACCTGATTTAGTTATTGACTATATATATTGAGGAGTTTTTTTTTTTTTTTAATAGTATTGTGGAGTATAGAAAAAAGAATATTTGAATGCAAACAGTTTCTAAAAGGGAATCATTACATATACTCTAAAAATGCATGTACAGTATTAGTCGTAATAAAAAGGGTAGTATTAAATACAAGGCATCTTAAATACAAGGCATGAGTAATTTACCAGACTACCCTCATCTCTTTTTTGGAGAGAATCTAACATTTCCTCCAGCGAACTACGGACCAGGAAAGAGGGAGAAACAGATAACATGATTACAACAAACTACTCAAATTTGTTCAACAAATTGTCGTCATTCATCCAGAGTAACATTGCCCAAAATCACAAACCTAAAACCCTAAGTCGGAACAAATTTCGAAAATGAAAGATTTCAAGCTTCAATTTCGGTCAAATTCTTACAAAATTGAATATTTCAAATCTCCCTGAACTTGCAGATTATCAAAACAAATTTACATATGGATTGAATTCAAACAAGGATTGGAAGAAGGAGGTTTAAATTGAAAAAACGAGAGGGTTTGGGTTTTTTTCCTACTGGACACCCCCAGGTCAGACCAGAAAAATTAAGATTCCCGATTCGTTAACCGTTGGATCATCTTCAAATTTCTGGAGGGAGTTCGCATCACCTAGTCGAAACTTTTCACCGTTGGGATCTTCCAAATAATGGCCGGAGACGGAGATATGGCCGGCGGCCGGAACTGGAAAATTCTCCAAAAAAATCGCCCCCTATCCGGGTAAGGGCATTTTTGGCATTATTGTGTCTTGTACACAAGGATGCCTTGTATTTAGAATTCGCCTAATAAAAAATACAAGTAAATTTTTATTTTGGGACGGAATTAGAATAAATATAATCCTTCTGTCCCACCTCACTTGACACTTAAGAGGTGGGCACAATAATTAAGAAAATGAAATAAGGAAAATGTGTGGTAGAAAATGAAGATAGAGAATGAGTGGTGTGGTAGAGTGAACATTAAATTATAAAAAGTATGCTATTTTGGTAAGTATCAAGTGAGCTGAGACAGATCAAAATGAAAATAAGTGTCAAGGAAGGTGGGACGGAGGGAGTATTCATTAGCAAAATAGAAAATAGAAATCTAGTTGTTTATATTAAGAGTGATCATGATACGATACAGTTCGGTATCGGGTTGTGAGACACCTATATTCTATAGGTATAGTGCACGTGTACCTCAACCACTTTCCCACGTGATTGGACAAGTTTTGTGGGATAACCTCAAGTTAACCGAGAATCACCAAGAGTTAGGAATTGGAGGATTGGGTAATGGAATTGTCACATGGACCAACCGTGGTTCGACACGTGAGCGAGTTAAGCTTTAAAGAAGAGATTGTGGGTTAACTTAATAAATGGAAGAATATAAATAGATGGCTTAGTACATTTGAGACAACAAGAACAAGAGAATTGACATTCTCACTCTTAAGTTCATCCCCAATACACTTACCCTCTCCTAGCTAACTAGTCCATTGCTTTCACTCCTCTTCTCCATTAATCTTTGGTGGATCGTGTAACGCCTTCCTACCTAGAAACTCTCATACACATCACAAAAATCTAATACAACCCGATAGGACTACCCTCCTACATGGGTAATCTTGCAATTGAATCGTATATCTTCGATACATAAAATTTTGAACTGTAATGACTCAGTTTTAAATGGTACGTTCTTTAGTTTTCAGATTCGGGATTGATCGTTTCGGGTATGATTCGATTTCTCGACAACCATGCTCTGAAGCTTGCGCTGATAGGTCTAAAAAATTAAGTAATACAAATAAATTAACAGTTAGATAAGTAAACTCTAGTTTATTCGCTTTCAGGAAACTATGGAGAATAATAAATGAAAGCAATGAATCCTACAAAGAAAAACAAAACTAATACTAGCTTCACCTACCACATGCTAGAAATCGAATTAAAAACACAAAATCTATTTTGACTTTGGGGTGGAACCTCAGACTTTATCACGAGATTAGATCTGGCCCGCTACACGTGCAGGCCCAACGGCCTACGATGTTGCTCCGCGCCACCCGATTAGTAAATCCACGTTGTAAGCCTTGGCAAAGCCTGGCTACACGTGAGGGGCCGTGTTATAGACATTATCCCACATTGAAAATTAACTAGCCATGCATTGACTATATAATGATCTTGGGCTACTCCTCACATTGCCAATTGGTTTTAGGATGACCTTAGTATGATGCTCAAGCACATGGGGTTGAGATCGTACGAGGGAGAAGGGGAGAATCCATCGGATGGCGGAAGTGGACTGGGGTAGGGCGAGAATCATCGTCGTACTAGGTAGGGTTAGAGAGAGAGAGAGAGAGAGAGAGAAAGACGAAGGAGCCAAGGAGGGTTTGTTGTAATGACATCTCTTTTCGACTTTCATTATATCAATGTGTATGTGTGTATATTTTATAATATACTCTCTCCGTCACACCTCACTTGACACCCAAGAGGTGGGCACAATATTAAGGAATAAGAATAAAATAAGAAAAATGTTTGGTAGAAAATGAAGAAAGAGAATGAGTGGGGTAAATAGTAGCGTTGGTTGAATAAATTGAGTGGTGGAAAATGAAGAGAGAGAATGAGTGGAGGGGTAGAGTGAATATAAAGTTATAAAAATGAGGCTAATTTGGGGAGTGTTAAGTGAGCTGGGGCGGAGGGAGTATATATGTCTTAATATTTAGGGACAATCTAGACCAACATGAAAGATTAAATATCTTTTATAAAACTGTTAAAAGAAGTGGATTAGTTTTACCAAAAACAAAAATGAAATTATATCAAACCAAGGTAAGGTTCTTAGGTCATGAAAATACTAATAGTACAATAATACCAATACAAAGATCAATAGATTTTGCGTACAAATTTCCAAATGAAATAAAGGATAAAAATCAATTACAAATATTTTTAGGATCTTTATATATATATATATATATATATATATATATGGTTTTGCTACAATGAGAACCATTTATAATAACAACCGTGAGAACCAAATATAACCATTGAATTATATACAAAATCAAGGGTCCAGATTATAGATACAGTGGATACACTTCGATACAGTAGCTAAATAACTACTGTATCCAAGTGTATTTTAAAAATTAGCTATTGCATCCAAGTGTATCCATTGTATCTAAAATCTGGACCTTTGATTTTTGTCTAATATAGTAGTTAAACTTGGTTCTCACGGTTCTCATTTTATTTTGGTTCTCACTTGAGCACCTCTCTCTCTCTCTCTCTCTCTCTCTCTCACACACACACACACTTGTTTTAATTTATCAGTTTAAAACGAGTTATCGGTTCAATACTTTAACACTAAACGTAAATTAAAATCGAAATTTCGAAGTACCGTACACTTAATGGTGTCCTCAATTTAAGTATTTTCCATTCATTATTTTTGATATCTTTTGCACACCCCTAATTTATATATAATGTTAACACAAAATTTATCTGTCACCGTATCACCAATATAGATATAGGCACGAATAATAGTGTTAACACAAAACTTATCCTAATTACTCCATTATGGAGTACAGCCTTGTAGATATCAAAATAGAGGCATATTTGGACTGATTATAAATTGCCATCACGAAACAGAAATCTCGCCGACTTTGTGCCACATGGAATATTTTCTGTCCCATATTATCAAACTTTTTTTTTTCATCTCAAAATAATGCCGCATTTCATAAATAAATACTCATAGGCAAATTTCACCATTGTATTAGTAATGAACATTTTTTTTTAAAAAAAAAATCCAAATTAAATGTGATATTTTATCATGAGACTGATGAAGTAAGAATTTCTTTTCTCCCCCATGATTATTTGTGTTATTTTAGTAGCAAGAACAAGTCAGGTACATTTTTTTGCAGACAACAATTCGTCCTCACTGCAGACTTCTTAACACTAGCGAGACCGTCAATTCTTATGTTCTGTTGTAATATTCCATTATTCTATTTGTTTTTTTCTTTTGTTGGTACAAAGACCAAATCAACTAGTTTGATAGAAATGCCATATGGCATGTTTTTTTTTTTTTTTTTGAGAAAAAAAAATCATGAGTAAGGATGTCAAATTACCTTTCTGGCCATAGTACCTTTTTTTTTTTTTTTTTTTTTTTTGAAACGGCCATAGTACCATTTGTAAATCTTTAATTTGATCATTTGATTATTATTATTATTATTATTTTGAAATTGATCATTTGATTTTTGATACTGTAAATTTATCATGAAATTTCGTGCGTTAAGTTCATCCATCCCTAACTTCTTTAAATGCAACTTATATGACTGATGCGAATGAGAGTTAGTGAAAATGTCAATGGCCTTGGGTTTTTATAGGAAGTGTTATCAAAGGTGTTGTCACTACAACGATAACACTTCGGGCAACGCTTACACACACGAGCAGAAAACAATTTCCGAAAAGAGTTTGCAGCGGAATAAAAACACAAGAATTATTTTTCTCAAGATATATAAATGTATATATCTTGAGGGATGCCTCAAAAAACGAGACCTTTACTAATAATATGAATTGAAGTACAAGGCCGAGAGTTCCCTATAGCTATTACAATTTAAGCTCAATGGAACGACTAAGTCTATACACGAGACCCTATCCCTAGCCAAGACAAACTTACAATCAAAGATTGTAAGAATAGAGATTGGGAAGACGGGGTTTATCGGAACCAAGGAGTGTATAGGTTTTTCTTGTGTAAGGATGTGTTGTGTAGTTGCTTTCTTGAACTCTTCATCCTCCTTGCTATTTATAGGCTTTAAGAACTTGGGGAATACTCCAATAATGGCTGGGATGTTGTTGAAAAGCGTGGAGTGAGTGAGTGGAGTGGTGTACATATTTTGTGAGCCAAAAACTCCAAAATCCCATCTTTTTAGGAACCAATCCTTGATGCCCAAGTCATGCTTCACTTGCTTGTACTCTTGAGCTGGAAAGACCTTGTACTATCTTGATCAACACTCAGCCCTTTGAATGGGTCAATTCCCACGTTTTTCACTTGCTCTTTATCTCCAAGTTATGCGTAAAATCCATCTTTATGCATAACTTATCTTCTTTCAACTTCCTTGCATAATTCTAGCATTTCAACCATGTTATACATGATTAATGGACCAACAATAAACAAAAAACTTGCATAAATGTTAGACATTAGTACAGCAATTATTATGAAGCAAATATCCAAATATAATCCCAGACAGTCCGTCGGGTATCACTGGGACAGTGTTGGCAGCACTTGTGGTATCACCACGTTCTGCACTTACAGTTAGATTCAAGAATCAAACTCAAATCTTGTGAAAATCAGCAGGAGTAATTTCAGTCAAAAAAAGTACTTTAAAAAAACGATATCCAACTTTTATCACATGTCAAGATTGTCCTAATCTATGTGAATGCATCTTTCCAAAATTTCCAAACTCAATAGTTTGATGGCCTAATTTCTCAAATTGTAAAATGAAAAAAAAATACGTAGACTAATTTAAAATTTATCGTGAAATGGTTTGAGATTAACTGAGGTTAATATGAAACATACAGACACGAAATTGTTGTTCTAAAAATGAACACATCACCTTTGTATATGATATCTATAAACCTTGCCCTTGAATATCAAAACTTTGGCAAATTTCATTCCACTGATAAGGAAACACAATCATGTCCCTATGATCCCATCCAACGGCCACCAAATGTAGTGCCAAGCAGTCCAATGGCAAGGGTCCAGGACCCATGCATTCCCATGTTGAGCCTATTCAGTATCTTCGCTTCCATCGTCCTCCATCCCATCTTCATTCTTACCGTTTTCTATCGCTTCACTTTCAACAGCTATAGCTATATATACATCCTCTTCATTTGCCAAACTCCATCCTGTCACAAGCTCTTTCCCATGTTCACTGAGATTGACATCATTGTAAAAACTCTCACTTCCCATGTCTTTGGTAGGCCACACAAAATTCCCACTACTGTTCATCCCCACATAGGTAGGACAAGCACTCTTTCTTTCACTTCCCTTGAACTCACTCCGCTCAGGTTTCAATTTTAGACCGACATCACTTCTTTCAGCACCTGAAATATCCTGAATGGTAGTTTTTTCATCCATCATTTTTCTCTCATGATGGTATTCGCCTTCTTTGGCCTCTGTTTGGACATCACATTGTGCTTTCTTGCGACCAGGAGGTTGGGACTTCTTTGTGTTATGACAAGAGTGGAAAACATTGTTTGGTGCAGTTGGTTTCTTTGGTCTCCCTCTCTTTGATTCCTGTCCAGTCGAAAAATCCAAGGCGCATTTATTTGAATGCTCTTCTGGTCTTGAATTCGGAATTGAAATGTTGGACTCAAGCTTTGTTAAGCGGTTCTTATAATCAGAAAGCTCTGATTGTAATTGACCAACAACATTCCAAAGCTGAACATTCTCTGCTGACTGCATCAACAAATTAAAATAGTCATGGAAACTATCATGGTCAATTTTCGATTCTCCTTGAAACATATTATTCTCCCTCCGTCGAGGAATGATAGTCTCATTTACCATTATTGTTTATCCAGAAAAGATAGTTCTATTTCTAAAATTGAGAGGATAAACCATTAAACTTCCATGATTGCCCATAAAGAAAAAACAAAACTTCCACAGAAGGTTTGCTGGATTTAGTTAAACTCACACCTGAAATGTTAATGTCTTGCGTTATGGTGGACAAAATCAATTAGCTTTACTAAGTGTGAGATTTAAATTCATTAAGGGAAATTGTGGAAATAAATCCGCCAAGGATTTATCTTTGCCTGTCCCAAGCCAGGATAAAGGATGAGGGTTGCGATAGCCTTGTGAAAGGAAATTCTGGAACGGAAAATATATCCATAAATAATTTGAATAGTCAAATGGGACTGTCATTTTGGGACGGAGGGAATATAAAGTATGACATAATCTTACTTGAGCTTCCCATAGTAGTTGGTGCTTCTGTGAGAGTTTTGGTGGTGGCTGGATATTACCTCTCTGCAAGAAAGGTGCCAAAGCTGCTGTGTGACCAGGCATTGAGGGTGGCATTGAAGGGAAGTAGCCGCATGCTCCAGGAAACATATAGCTGCAAGAAGGCATTGATTGTTGCGGTTGACCCCACCATGATGACAGATCCCACGGACCTGTAAACAAGATAATTTCAAGTTCAGAATGCAAAGATTTTTTTTTATTCTTTTAAAGTTCACAATGGTAGGCGATAAAAGTAAACAATTTGATCAGTTTTGAACGATCACCTGGATAGGGGTAACTTGGTCGATATGATAAGCTTGGAGTCTTTAGTTGGTTTATTGCAGGGCTTTGCCATGTAAGATCTGTTGTTCCTACAGGAGAGAATGGATAAATAGGCGGCTGGGTCATCCAAATGGGCTGACAGGGATGGGTTTGGGGGTGAGGGAAAGTGGGATTCGGTTGCTGCCACTGCATGTTAGATTGGGCTGTGTAAGGACACTGACTAACTTGCTGGAAATGATTTGAGGGAGGTGTATTCTGATGTGTACCGACATTCTCCCCAATACCAAATTGGTTATGGTTTTCTTTGCTCTACATATAAATAATACTGTAATCAAAATACAAGTAATCTTGTAAAGTCAATAAATATAATGCAACAAATGGATTTGGTTTTGTTCAGCAGAAATACAGTGAGGTAAGTTTAATGGAGTAAAAAATAATCCCAAGCAAGCTATCACAGTGACAAATTCATAAAAATCTAATAAGGGACTAGGATATAAGTTGAATGATAATCAGAATATCTGTTTCACATTCCCAGCCGATTAAAAAAAAAAAAAAAACATTCTTAGGCTACATGCATCCACATGTTCATAAAGTCAGTGTTACATACTTATATATATAAAAAAATAAGTGATTTAGGCATTTAGCAGAAGCTTTGAATATGGGTTCGATGGTAAGCAGAAGCCATTGTCAGAAACAAGAACTAGAGAAGCAAAAGAGTTGAAATACCAGGAGACCATTTGTTCCATTATCTTCGTGGCAGGCAGTAGAAGTAGATTTCGGATCCTTTTTCTTCTTTGCCATAGCTTAAAATTATCCAGACTTCTTTTTACAAATGCTTGCTTTCTCCATAGATAGGGATATTTCCAAATATAAGCCTCACCAAAGACAGACAAACAGAAGTAGAAAGACAAACAGAACCTATAAAAAAATCCT
This sequence comes from Campanula takesimana, assembly GCA_026119855.1. Classification (NCBI taxonomy): domain Eukaryota; kingdom Viridiplantae; phylum Streptophyta; class Magnoliopsida; order Asterales; family Campanulaceae; genus Campanula; species Campanula takesimana. Next base: position 1,211,513 of record JAOWBW010000211.1, on the reverse strand, counting down.
GGAGTAGAATGTATTTTCTGCTGCTCCTAGTCCTTATTGCAGTTTCCTAGTTCAGATCATGTCTGCTCCAACCATTGTGCTTTTCAAAACCAATTTAAAGAATATACGATGACGTTGTAGAAAATTTATCTACATATGGGGGTGAAGACATTATCGTTACTTGTAATTATGGAGAAACTGACACAAGTACCCATTTCTCAAGTGGAACTAGGACATGCGAGCTACAAACTTTTGGGTACTACAAGATTGGCAGCATTTTTTTTTCTGCAGTGGGTAGTGCTAGATCTAAGATTACAGCAATAAAGTAAGAAATTTTTTTGTGCAAGGGTAATGAGGGAGGGAGCAATACTGTGGAAAGGGCCATTTAGTGCTTGGAAGACCACACCTTCACAGTATTTCCATGGTCAAACTCAATTTTATTAACTTGAGACAGATGCTCAAACAAATAAACCCCATTTTCCAATGCCATTGTCAAATTAACAAATCTCGCACGCCAAGAACACTGCCTATATTCTTTAAACAGGGTTGTTTCTATTTTTTTGCTCTTACACTTGTTTATATTAACTAGTTGAATGATAAGGTTTGGCATAGGGTAAGGCAAATATGTAGATGGGTCAAGTAATTGACCATGACAGTGTAAAGAATGAATTTAGAAGAAAGCAACCACCTCTATAGTAAGCAAGTGTCCATGATCCACCTTGGTTGTGCCAGTGCTAAGTTATAATCATTTGCAAAAGCACAAAGAGTTAAGAGTTAATATAACACGAGTAGCAGGAAGGGATTACCTGAACTGAAAGTAAATCAAGTATCCATGATCCACCACGCTCTTTGCTCTTCTGTATCAGGAGGTAGGGAACTGAAAACAAAGAGACAATTTCAAAGGTTAGACTTCAAATCTCCGTCCCATTTTGATTTTGGCAATCAACTTGTTGAGTTTTGACCAATATTTATCCACATTTAATTCTAAAAATTGTTGCTAATAGTATTTTTGATAATACATCAATAACATTTTTATAGTTTTACATAGATAAATACTGTTTCATAAATTATAGAGATAATCACAAATCGACCACAAAAAGTGAGAATGTGGCTATTTTTCTGAAAGGAGCATACATGAAGCACAAAAAATAGCTTCTAATCTTTCACATCCAAAATTTAGTTCTCAAATGCCAACAACATGGGAGCATACTGAGCAAACAAATACTTCTAATTTTGAGTAACAGATTAACACTACACTGAAATTTCCCAGAATCACAAAACAATTCAAAACAAAACAGTAACTTATCATGGAAACACCCTGACATCATAACAAAGCACCTCGCCACATTCAATCATTCCATAAAGTCTAGTCCAAGAACACCCAGAAACAACATAAAACAGAATCAAACAGGGGAAAGAGGATGCAGCATTACAAAGTCCACTGCAATACAACAAAAGAAAACGAAAGCTTAACTAGACCAACAACAAGAATTTCTCCTCAGTACTCATCTCCCTCATCGCCATCATCACCATCACCAGACTCAAGACCAACCTCCTCGTAATCCTTCTCAAGGGCAGCCAAGTCCTCGCGAGCCTCAGAGAATTCACCTTCTTCCATACCCTCACCAACATACCAGTGAACAAAAGCCCTCTTGGCATACATAAGGTCAAACTTATGGTCAATGCGGGAGAACACCTCAGCAACACTAGTGGAGTTCGAGATCATGCACACAGCCCTCTGCACCTTAGCAAGATCACCACCAGGAACAACAGTTGGTGGCTGGTAGTTAATACCACACTTGAAGCCAGTAGGGCACCAATCCACAAACTGAATGGTACGCTTGGTCTTAATGGTGCCCACAGCAGCATTGACATCCTTGGGGACCACATCACCTCTGTACATCAGACAGCAAGCCATATACTTACCATGGCGAGGATCACACTTAGCCATCATAGATGAGGGCTCGAATGCACTGTTGGTGATCTCTGCAACTGAGAGTTGCTCGTGGTAAGCCTTCTCGGCAGAGATAACTGGGGCATAAGATGAAAGCATGAAGTGGATCCGTGGGTACGGAACCAAGTTGGTTTGGAACTCAGTCACATCAACATTAAGTGCTCCATCGAACCGAAGGGAAGCAGTCAGGGAAGAAATAACCTATCATACATAAACTCAAGTCAGATAACCAAATATAGTTGTTGAAAAGAGAAGGTGAAAGTAAGGAGGCAAGCTCAGGGTTAAGTACCTGAGAAACCAAGCGGTTCAGATTGGTGTAGGTGGGGCGTTCAATGTCAAGAGAGCGCCTGCAGATGTCATAGATGGCCTCATTATCAAGAAGGACGGAAACATCAGTGTGTTCCAAGAGGGAGTGGGTGGAAAGCACACTGTTGTATGGCTCCACAACAGAGGTGGAAACCTGGGGAGATGGGTACACAGTGAACCCAAGCTTGGATTTCTTTCCATAGTCAACAGACAAACGCTCTAGCAGAAGAGATCCAAGACCAGATCCGGTTCCACCACCAACAGCATTGAATACCAAGAAACCTTGAAGACCAGTGCAGTTGTCGGCAAGCTTTCGGATTCGGTCAAGGCAAAGGTCAACGATCTCCTTTCCGACTGATAAATATGAATCATATTAGTATGGAGTAGCCAGAGTGTTAATGCCTAAAGAAAAGAAAATAAAGGGGGCAGAGAATTACTGGTGTAGTGGCCACGAGCAAAGTTGTTTGCGGCATCCTCTTTGCCACTGATGAGCTGTTCAGGGTGGAAGAGCTGACGGTATGTTCCAGTCCTCACTTCATCGATGACAGTGGGCTCAAGATCTACAAAAATGGCACGGGGAACATGCTTCCCAGCACCAGTTTCACTAAAGAAGGTGTTGAAAGCATCATCACCTCCCCCAACAGTCTTGTCACTTGGCATCTGGCCATCAGGCTGTCAAGACAACAAAAGCATTACATTAGAACTGAGACAATATTAATCCAAGCATCTAACAGAATAACATGTGGCAAATATATGCCATTATTTTAACTTGCACCTAGAGCAAAAATTTAAAAGGAATAGTATACATTAATTTGACTTATAGGGGTAAAAGATATGACATGACAATTGATCTCCATGCAATACTTATGCCAAATCTCTCGACTCTTATGCAAATACTCAAAGTGGACCCAGAACAAAAGGCTGAGAATTGCAAATTACATAACTATATCCAATTAATCGAAGGAAGAGACTGTTGTACTATAAACCCAAGGGGCACTTGTAGCATTAACGTATAAATATAACTCTAAAGATGTATTTTCTTAACAAGAAAATGGATAACATTACAATTATCTTTAGTGTTAGAAATTTATTTTATAAAATTGTATTATATTTTGTTGTTATTATATTAAACATATACATTTTTATTTGTGTTTTCCTAGAAATATACATGACATTGTATACCTAAATTATCTTTTTTCAGAGGCATAATTATCTTAATGATTGAGATCTTTAAATTAAAAGTAGGTAACATTAATTAGATAATTGTAGTAATCGTTTCACAAATATATACTTTATTAAAAAAATGTTAATTTTTTCACTCTGAAAGGAATGCCCATTTCAAATTTAAGTAAGAGGAAGGGTGGTATGTGAAATTGTGAACTCTGTAAAATTATATTTAAATATTGTTTTATTTGATTTGAACACTACTATATAGAAACAAAAAATACTCAGATTCATTTATGTGTTAAAAATTTACTTCACTCATATTCATTTGTGCGTATAAAAATTTATTCGGTTAGTTACAATTTTTCTATAAAAATATTAAATAAAAAAACTTGATCACGCCGTGCATCGCACGGGCGTACTGCTAGTTACAATTAACACTAAGATGAGGTGGCACAGCTCTTCCGCAAATCAATATTATAGTAATCAAATTAAGAGTTAATCACATTTTTCTCTACATATGCATTAGTATATACAAGCACCTAGGTTTTAAAGAGATATAGACAAATAGATATAGGCTTAAAAGTTCAAATCTCAACGTCATCATCACAAAAACAGTCAACTAGAGAGTATATTTGAGATTTTTTTAACATAACCTACCATATATCAATTACATAAAATTCCAGACCATTAGAAGATTACCTATACAATAATATGGAACTACAAAATGGTGTTACTAGCAACCTAGTACTTGATAACAACACATATAAACACGAAAAAGTATCACAAACCCTAGAGGCTAGATCTGAACTCAAATTGATCCAAATGAGCTGAAACTGATAGAATATTCACAGATCTATGTTGTTATCATATCAAAACATCCGATCCGGGCGAAATCATATTCAAATTCCTTATATCAAAATAAACAGATTTAACTTCTAAATCGTATAGAACTCATACAAACCGCCTCGGATTCACAACACAAATCATAGATCTGGAAATGCAGAAGAATTGGAGCAGTACATAGATTTAAACGAAAAAAATAACAGGAAAATCCTAGATCTGATACATACAGGCTCATAAACGAATCAACGAGGATACAAATTATAGAATTGAAAATAGAAAAAGATATTATACCTGAATGCCGTGTTCAAGGCAGTAGAGTTCCCAACAGGCGTTGCCGACCTGAATACCGGCCTGACCGATATGAACGGAAATGCACTCCCTCATTTTCGATTCGAAAAATATAGGCGAAAGGGATCTAAGTAGAAGAAGAGTTTGAGAAGAGAAATCTAAAGGCGTTTATAAAGACGCCCCCAATTTTGCTATGTGAAGATAGGGTTATGTGAAATGAGTTTATATAGGAGGGAAGAAATGAATCGGGAGCGGTTAACCGTGATTAGCGAGAGCTTGCAGTCCAGGGAACGTGATTGGTTGGCGTTAACTGGAGTAGTTTAACCCTGGTTGGTTTGAAGTACTAGTATTATCGTGGTGGGCCGTTTTAAAATTCAAATTGTCTGAAGATAGAGAAAATGAAAATATTTTCTGGCGCCCAAAAACCAATTTACAGATCGGGTTAATTTCACTGCCCACCCTCAAGGTTTGGACAAATCTCACTGCCCCCCTTGAAGTTTGATTTCCTCTCACTGCCCACCTTTTTGGCAATACATTGACTATTATACCCTCACTTTTATAGAGAAATTGATTTATATATCATTATAATTAAATTCATTTGAAAAATATAAATAATATCATTTTAAATAAATTTGATGTATAAAGAAAATAAGTATAAAAAAATATTAAAACTCATAAATCTTCTATATAAAAATAAGTTCTAAATTGTTACCTAATCAACTCTTTGTTTAAATTTGATAATTTATTAGGCTCAATACTTTTATTGTGATTTTGGAAAAATAGTCATATAAATAATTAATTTCAAAGATCAAACATTTTTTGATTAGCGTGCAACATAGTAATTATTCGCTATAGTTTTATATTAATCATTTATTATAAATCACTAACCCTTTATATTAAATAAACAATTTTCTATCTAATGTTTTTTTCTTTGAATATATTTTATTTATCAAAATTCATTTTTTTAAATATATGTAAAATATTAAGAAAAGGTATCAGTTATTAATATTTATAAATATTTTTTTATTATTGTATTATAATAATTATTAGTGTTAATATTAATATAAAAGTGTTGTTTTAACTTATAAATAGTTAATCTAGTTACAATTACTATAATGAACAATGGGGAAGATAAAAAAAATATTAAACGAAAAAAAAAGAGAGTTGAGAAGCTATGAATAGGAAATGAAACATTTTTTTTATTTACCATTTTTCCAAAATGAATTTGGATATAATGAAAAATTATTCAAAGCAATTTGATTTATTTGAAATAGAAATTTATTGATTATTATAAAATTTTAGTGAGTTTTACATATTATTTATATTTTAAAATATCATATATGTATTACTATGCTTAACATTTAATAAAAAAATTACTTTAACTTTAAAATTAATTAGTAGTATGACTATTTCTCCAAAATTACAATGAAAGTTATTTAGTTTGATAAAAAAAAATATAAAATTTGAATAAAGAGTGATTAGTAATAATTTATAACTTATTTAATAGAGCATTAAGTTTTCATATATTTGTTTTATCAAATTTATTTAGATGGTATTATTGTGATTTTTCAAGTGAATTTAATCACAAGTAATGGGATATATAAATCAATTTATCTATAAAGGTGAGGGTAAAATAGTAAATGTATTGTCAAAAGGGTGGACAGTGAGACGAAATCAAACCTCAAGGGGGCAGTGAGACTTGTCTAAACCTTGAGGGTGGCAGTGAAATTAACCCTTTACAGATCGTTAATCCGCAAAATCAGCATGTTCGCTAAGTCAGGGGTTACGGTCGCACTTACATGATACCATTGTCACACAAGTTTTGATATACTACTAGTAGAAACGAGTTCAGTTCAGATCTCATGTATTACTCTGTGTGTCACTCCTTTGTGTCACAAATGATCCAACGACTCATATATATGAGTCAAAATCCTCTGTACCACTTTGTGTGTCACTTCATGTGTCACAAGTGATCTAATGGCTCACAATTGTTAAGAGTTGTATTATTGTAATATTATGCAAATATGTGAACGGTTAGATTAGAAATGGTACATGCAGTGACACACAAAAGTGGTACAGGAGATCTCGACTCCATAAGTATGGATGAAAACATTACAACATACTTGACAATTGTGAGCCATTAGATCATTTATGGTACACAGAGTGTTACAGGAGATCTGGCCTCAGTAGAAACTTACTTTTGTCTTGTCCTTGACGTTTGATTTTTTTCAAAAATACTCCCAAATTTTATAGGGCGAATTGTATTTTGGGCCCCAAAGTTTAGAGGTTGCTCCTGTGGTAGACCCCATTCAATCACTATTTATATTTTAGGCCCTAAAATTGTCATTCTGTTAGCATTTTAAGTCTTTTAACCAGTTTTGTTAGAAAATTTTGTTAAATAATCACGTGCGATTTTTCTAACAAAACTGACTAAAAGACTTAAAATTCGTTAAATAATCACGTGCGAGCCACATGTCACTTAACGGACGATGTTTTTGACAATAATTCATTCATTGTTATTTTAATTTACTGTCAAAAACATCGTCTGTTAAGTGACATGTGGCTCGCACGTGATTATTTAACGATTTTTTCTAACAAAACTGGTTAAAGGACTTAAAATGCTAACAGAATGACAACTTTGGGGCATAAAATGTAAATAGTGATTGAATGTGGTCTGCCACAGAAACACCCCCTAAACTTCGGGGCTCAAATGCAATTCGCCCAATTTTGTATTAATATAAGCTTTGAGACAGTAAGTCTGTTGCTAGGGCTGTAAACGAGCCGAACCAAGCTTTGAGGTGTCGATCTCGTTTAAATCTTATCGAGCCCGAGCTTTTATTGAGCTCGAGCCCACTTGTTTGTTCGAGCTTGAGTTGAATCGAGCTCACGAGCTGCCGCGAACAACTCGAGTCGATATCAAACTCGAGTTTTAACGAGCCGAGCTCGGGCTTAGTTTTTTTTTTAAAAAAAAAAGAAAAGCATGTTCTTAATGAGCTTATCGAGCCGAGTTCGAGCCGGTCAAAAACAAAAATTCAAGTTTAATGAGCATATCGAGCCGAACTCGAGCTTTTAACGAGCTAAACAAGTCGGACACGGTCGACTCGATAACAAAACGAGCTTGACAATCGGTTTGAGCTCAACTCGAGCTACACCTCGAGCTCGAGCCAGCTCGGTTCGTATAACAGCCCTATCTGTTGCCCTAACTGAGTTTACGAATAATGGTAAGAACGCCGATATGTGATTGATTCTCATGCGGCTATGGGAGAACATAAATAAAGTATTTTTTTTGTAAATGACTTTTGAACTGTTTTTATTTTAAATTTGTAGTTCATAATTTGTTTTTTGTTCATTGATGACATATGACATTTAAATATCACAATTAGTCTCCCATTTTAACCCAGTTGAGATGCAATGTGTATACAAGCAAGTGGCGGATATAAGATTTTTTATAAACGGAGGCAAAAACTACCGGGTAAAATAGATATTAATGTATTTTTTTACTTTACATTTAAAGGGGCAAAGTATACTAAATTGCACTAACACCCCAAACCTTTACAAAAAACTGCACTTGTAAATTATTATTTTTTTCCCAAACGGGAGCCGCAGCCCCTAAATGAGACCATGTAGGTCCGCCCCTGATACAAACAGCGGCAGAACCAAGAATTTGAGGAAAGAGGGTAAGAAATTTCTAAACAAAAGAACAATGAATGAATGAGGGTTCTGTTGCCCCCCAAAAAAGATTCAGTTGTTTTTTCATACAGTCATTATCAGATTCATGAAAATAAGGGGGAGCTTTCACCTATAAAAAGGAAAAAGGACACTATTCCAACAATATAATAAAGCATTAAAATTCTTTATACATGTTAATCTTTCAAGACAAATACAGAGATATTACTACTGTTGGGTTTCGTAGTAACATGCGCAGCGGAATTAAGCATTTAAAATTTATGAAACCCAAAGCCCATAGATCCATTCATATGATTAAGTCAAATACAACATAATGAATACTAGAATACTAACCCTTGATGCCTTCGATTTTGCAACCTTGAATTCGATGGAGGCTTGAAATCTTGATCACGAACAAAGCAAGAATCACGAACTTATGAAGATGATAAGTTTCACCCTCTAGTGGTATCCACACCACGAACGAATATCAAGAACACTTTATCTTGGTTGCTAGACCAAATTATGAAACACGCTTTCACAATTGTAAGAACTATATAGAATTATGAGTATTCTTGTTCTTCACTTTTGGATCTTAGAACAAGAAAATAACCTTTCAAAACCTTATGGAGGCACTCATAATCATGTGCTTAATGACTGCTGAAAGGATCCTTAAATAGGTCCTAATCCTTAACCCTTAAGGACTTAGGAAACCTAAATCCCGTCACCAAATTAGGCATCAAGGAATTCTGGCCGACTTGACTGGCACGGTCGTGCCCTACAATCTGGCACAGTCGTGCCATCTAGTCCGTGCGAATTCCCAAGCCGCCCATTTTCGGCACGGTCGTGCTTGGTAATTTGGCACGGTCGTGCCAATCATGTCGACAGGTTTGCCTTGGTTTGGATTTATGGCACGACCGTGCCATTTTAAGGCGCACGACCGTGCCAGAGCCAAACACTGATATTTTTCCATAATTCCCATTTAGTCCTTTACGATTCGTTCTATTTGTGTGTGACCCTCTAGGATTACACTAAGTTGGCAATGGGTTCAAACATGAAACCATAAGATATGATTAGGTTCTAGCAAACCGTCATACCTACCCAAATAGTATAACTAGATACAAGTTCGTATTCCTTTTAGAACATGTCATAATCCCTTTGTCCACGATGTCATTGAACACAAGTCATGGTCAACAAGTCAACTTGTATTGTTCAATACTTTTCTCGATCCCGAATATGTTGATAATCCAAATGACATTGATCCAATCAATCCATTTGAGTTTGGCCAAACATTTCACCAACATCATTCCTTCGAGGGGCCCAAGCTTGACATCTCTCCGAAGAGGGACAAATCCATTTGGCTTATTATTCTTCCCTACGTGAATCCAATCATGCCAATCATACCCTTTATAACTACCGTGTTAAGGCAGCGTTTGAATATGTCAAACATAATGTTCATCAAGTGGAAGACTATAATAACTTCATGTCTAAGGATTCAAATGACATAACTAATATGAGATTTATATATATATGACATTGACCATGACATAAATCTCATACCGCGGGTCATGTCCAGTACCTTGTTCCAAACAAGTACCCATAAATCTAACATGATCATCCCATGATCATTTAGCCTTTATACTAGTGCTTAAGAAGCTCTAGGGACGGAGATTATTATAAGCAAACACGAGCCATAATAATAATCTTATTATCTCTTTATTATTATGAATAAAATGATAACTTATACAACGTTTAACAAACGTGCCTAGGGCACCAACACCAACAACTACAAGAAACACAGTTATACATGTTGTTAGAGAATGGCTCATTAAAAAAAAAATGGTTGTTTATTTGAAAACCACATAGTAGCAACTCCAATAAAAGAGGTGATCCTACTTGGCTACTTCATCTCATTCATCATCTCTATTATAATAAAAGCAACCAAGTCCCAAAAAGTCCGCCCAAAATCAAGGGCAATTTCGGGATTTCACTTGGCAAGAGCAGGGGCGTTAACGGCAACCCATATAGGAATAGGTCATTCTAGAATTCTTGAGAAAACATGGACGTCGGTGACTTGCTTCCCGCCCTCCTCATTTCTCTCCCATTCGTCTCTCTCTCTCTAAAACACACACACACACACACACACACACACACACACACTTGCCTTCTCCCCCAAATCTCTCTTCTCTCTTTCTCCATATTCCCCTCTTACCGGCGCTTCGACCTCCGTCCCCGACCCTTATTTCTCCGGCGAAGATATGGATCCTCCGACGATGAAGGAAACGATGGAGCGGTCGACGACACTGCACCACTATTCTAGAGAGAAGTGAGAGCTTCTCTCTCAAGTTCTCGACCACCCCGCTTCCCTCCTCCACTGCCGTCCGCCGCCACCGCCATCCGCCTCCACCACCTCCGCCTCCACCACCACAGCCACTGCCCATCTGCTACTCACCTCTTCCAGGTTTGTTTTCTCCATCTCTTCTATCTCCTCTCTCCGTTCCTTATCTCTCTGTCTCTTCTCTCTCCGTCTCTTATCTCTAATCTCTCTCCATCTCTTCTACCTCTTCACCATTTGTTTTTCCTTTTTGTGATTTTGCTGGTTTCTGCTTTGTGTGTGTTATCTTCTTTGATTTTAGGCTTAGATCTACAAATTAGTGAATATATCTATGTGGGTTTTTGTGTGCACATTGCTTGAATGTGTGTTTGTGGGATCAGATTTGAGTTTTGAAGGTTAAATGAAGGCAATAAGCATCCTCTCTCCCCCTCTGTATTTATAAAAAGAGAGAAACGGTGGGTGAGGATAAGAAGATGAGAGAGAGAGAGATCTATTTTTTCCCTCAGAAATTCAGTATTTTGGGAACTTAAACTTTGGGTAAGCATATGTTGATAAAGACGAGCATAGTATGGAATTGATAAATTACATTACCAAATTTCATTTTCTTTTCTTTAAAATTAAACGTGTCCTCATTCACCTTCACCTTCACCTCACCTTCATCACTAATATTGAAATAGTTATTATAGATTGATGTTTAAAATAAAGGCATTAAAGAAAAATTTATGACTACATATTACTGTAAAAAATGTAGATTTCCTTTTTCTTTTGTCTTTTCGTAAAAAACAGTGAAAAAAACTGACGAACAGTGGCGTATGTGTGGGCTTCATTGTTGATAAATTCAATTTTTGAAAAATCTAATTAAGGTAGTAAGTATGTTTTCTAAAATTATTGCAGGATCTGAAGAAATGAGGATGGACGGTTGTGTGGCCGACGGTCAAGGAAGAAGGGTGTCACTTTCTCCTCAATTCCAACGATCGTCGCGAAGGAAATTCTAAATTTTGCACAATTTTCTTTGATTTTATATCTGTAAAGTCTCTTTCTTGCACTCACACGCAAACACACATACATGGATTTATATTTGGAAGCCTTATATGTTTAGTTGTTTGTCGACATCTTAGGCTTATTTACTTTCTCTGCAAAATAGTAAAGGTTGCGTTTATTTATTTTTTTCATTTTTGTGCAGGGTACCTTAATATATGGAGTTAGAGAAGAAAACACTCTGCATGATAATATCCCAGACACTCATATATTGGTCCTAGACAATACCCCAAGGATTAAACCAAAGTTAACCTTATATACCTTACCTCAACCAAACTATAAGACTCAGGGGAAAGTGTGCGGCCGCCCAAAACAGGGTGTGCGGTCGCACACATTCTGTTTTTCTAAGAACAAAATCTTCCAGATAAGTGTGCGGCCGCACGCCCCTTCTGGGCGGCCGCCCAACACACTCGACAGGCCAAAACCAAAATGATTTATACTCCTTTCGTTTCACCGACCCAAAAGTACAACACTAACGTTTATAACTTTATTAAGACTACAAAATTAGTCTCAAAACAACTTTAATACTACTTTGAACCCAACCAAACCAACATACTAAATACTCCCTTTATCCCAAAATTACAAGTATAACAAATATTACCCAAATCACAAAATAACAATTATAAGTATCATATATAACATCTATGACCATTTTAACATTTAAAGGGAAATTAGTAACTTACCTATTTCCGGAAAAAGTATCGCTGAAATAGGTTTTGTTCGGATAGAAATGACCTACTCGACGCCCTGATCATTTTTATATAATTAGTTTTTAAAACAGATAAGTAAATAAAAAGAATTAAATCAAAATGGGTTGAACTTACCTTTTTCTTTCTTATCCTAAGGAAAGAACGAGAGAATTGCAGAGAGAGTTTACACAGAGAAAGAAGAGAGAGAAGGGAAAGTGTTTTATAAAAATCTTTACCCATTTTTACAAATTGGTCACTAGACTTTCCATTTGAACACTTAAGCCCCTGAAGTTATATTTTCACAAAAGACCCTAAAGTTTCAACTTAATCATTTAACTCCTTTAATCATTATTATTACTAACTAAGTAAATAACACAAATAATCAAGTGAGATATGCAAATCATAAAATATGATGCAACACATAAAATGCACACATAAGTTAAATAAAAATTCTCAAAAATATAAAATAAATAGGGACGGGTTTTGGGGTCGCTACAATCACTCCCCCTTAAAAAAAAATCGTCCCGAATTTTAGGGTTACTTACCGAGGCCCTCAATCAACCAAGGGTACTTTCTCTCGATCTCCTCCCGAAGTTCCCAAGTTGATTCTTCCACATTATGGTTCCTCCACACAACTCGAACAATAGGACTACTCTTATTTCTCAATTCTTGGACTTTAAAATCAACCACTTGGACTGGATGCTCCTCATAAGACATACTCGGCTCAATATCCTCGGGTATCTCAGATAAAACATAAGAAGGATCATATACATACTTCCGAAGCATAGAGATATGAAACACATTATGGATCTTATCAAGAGAAGGAGGTAATGCAAGACGATAAGCCCGATCTCCCACTCTTCCAAGAATCTCAAATGGACCAATATACCTCGGAGCAAGCTTGCCTTTCTTTCCATATCTTCGAATACCAACCTTAGGTGAAAACTTCAAAAACACAAAGTCACCTTTTTCGAACTCAAGGTCTCGCCTTCGATGATCAGCATAGTTTTTCTGTCTACTCTGGGCAGTACTCAAACGATCCCGAATAAGTTTAACCTTCTCAACTGAATCATTAACCATCTGAACACCCCAAATCTTGGCTTCTCCCACTTCATCCCAACAAATAGGAGATCGACATTTCCTCCCATACAAGGCTTCATAAGGAGCCATCCCAATACTGGACTGAAAAATATTATTATAAGCAAACTCTACGAGAGGTAAATGAATATCCCAAGAGTCTGCAAAATCAACGGAACAAGCCCTCAACATGTCCTCAAGAATCTGAATGGTTCTTTCTGACTGACCATCTGTTTGAGGATGAAAAGTTGTACTAAATCTTAATTCTGAACCCAAAGCCTTCTGAAATGCTTGCCAAAACCGAGATGTGAATCTAGGATCACGATCAGACACAATGCTCACTGGAACTCCATGTAACCTCACGATCTCATTAATGTACAAGGTTGCAAGCCTTTCCATAGAATAACCAATCTCAATAGGTAGAAAATGAGAAGACTTTGTCAATCTATCAACAATCACCCAAACTGCATCAAACCTTCTTCGAGTACGAGGTAACCCTGTCACAAAATCCATAGTAACATGTTCCCACTTCCATTCTGGAATCTCTAACGGTTGAAGCAATCCTGTGGGCCTTTGATGTTCAGCTTTAACTTGTTGACATGTTAAACACTTGGATACATAATCCGCTATTTCCCTCTTCATATTATTCCACCAAAAGTGTTGCTTCAAATTTTGATACATTTTAGTACTCCCGGGATGAATAGTATACCTCGATTTATGGCCTTCATCAAGAACTTGGCGTTTAATCCCATCAACATTAGGCACACACAATCGACCTCTGAAAGTCAATACCCCTTCAGAACTGAGGGAGAAATCCTCAAATTTACCATCTTTGATTTTATCCATAATCTTTACCAACTCCGGGTCATCCTTCTGAGCTTCCTTTATTTGTTGAACTAAAGTTGGTAATACTCGAATGTTCGCAAAAATAGCTCCATGCTTGGATTCATAAGGACTCCAATCTCGAGCATCCTCTAACATCTTCCATTCCCGCACCATCAATGAAGCTACATGAGACTTCCGACTAATAGCATCAGCTACCACATTTGCCTTGCCTGGATGATAAGAAATGGTGCAATCATAATCCTTCAACAGCTCCATCCATCTTCGTTGTATATTATTCAACTCTTTCTGGGAGAAAAGATACTTCAAACTCTGATGATCTGTGAAAATCTCAAACTTTGCTCCATAAAGATAATGTTTCCACTTGTGCAACGCAAAGACAATAGCCACAAGCTCCATGTCATGGGTAGGATAATTCTGCTCACTCGGAGTCAACTTCCTCGAAGCATATGCAATCACCCTTCCATTTTGCATTAATACACACCTGAGGCCTTCTTTAGAAGCATCACTATATATTACCAAATCATCATTACCATTAGGTAGGGCAAGAATAGGAGCTGTAGTCAATCTCTTCTTCAACTCTTCAAAGCTAACTTGACATTTTTCATCCCACATATAAGGAACATTCTTTCGAGTCAACTGAGTCAAGGGAGTTGCAATCTTAGAAAACCCCTCAATGAACCTTCTGTAGTACCCAGCTAACCCCAAGAAGCTTCGAATTTCTGTAACTGATTCTGGTCTCTTCCAATTCACAATAGGCTCAACTTTGGATGGATCAACTGATATACCTTTATTAGAAATCACGTGCCCAAGAAAAGATACTTCATCGAGCCAAAAAGCACACTTACTGAATTTAGAAAACAACTGCTTCTCACGAAGAATAGATAAAACCATTCGTAAATGCTGTTCATGTTCCTCCCGGGACTTAGAATAAACAAGAATATCATCAATAAATACAACCACAAAGGTATCAAGATAAGGTTTAAAGACCCTATTCATCATATCCATAAAAACAGCCGGAGCATTAGTCAACCCGAAAGGCATAACAAGAAACTCATAATGACCATATCTACTACGGAAAGCAGTTTTAGAAATGTCTTCAGAACGGATTTTCAACTGGTGGTACCCACTCCTCAAGTCAAGTTTTGAAAAGACAACCGACCCTTGAAGTTGATCTAATAAATCATCAATATGAGGAAGCGGATATTTGTTCTTTATAGTTACTTGATTCAGCTTTCTGTAGTCAATACACAATCTCAAGGACCCATCTTTCTTTTTGACAAATAATACTGGAGCTCCCCACGGGGATACACTAGGACGAATGAATCCTCGATCAAGTAGCTCTTGTAACTGAACCTTCAACTCTTTCAATTCCGATAGGGCCATTCTGTAAGGTGCCTCAGATATAAGAACCGTACCTGGAAGTAAGTCAATATAGAACTCAATTTCCCGGTCAGGAGGCATAGCATACTCAGAAGAAAATACATCTGAAAATTATTTAACAATAGGCACATCCTCAATATCAGGAACCCTTTTAGTAGTATCCAAGACACTAGCCAAATACCCCGCATAAATACGGTTTAACAACTTTCTAGCCTTCACATAAGAAATAATTCGAATCTCTCTACCCCAGGGAACAGTTTCAAAAGTAAATTTAGGAACATTAGGGATAGAAAATGTGACCACTTTTTTAGCACAATCAATAGACGCATAATATTTACCCAACCAATCCATACCCAAGATAATATCAAAATCTTGTAATGGTAAGATAACTAAATCAGCAGGTAAAACATGCTCACGTATATGCACATCACAAGAATCCAACACCTCATTGGTCACCAAACACTCCCCTATAGGAGTAGACACCTCTAACACATAAGGTAGAGATTCAGAAGACAAATGCAATCGAGAAGCAAAATGCACAGACACATAAGAATGCGATGAGCCAGGGTCTATAAGTGTACGTGCCCTCAAACTAGACACAGAAATAATACCTCCTATCACATTAGAGGAATCTAAAGCCTGTTGTTGAGAAATGGCAAAGACACGACCCTGAACCTTAGGCTTTCCTGAAGAATCCCTCTTCTGGCCCTGAGAAGACCCAACTACACTTCCCGATGCCTGCATCTTAAACTTAGGGCAATCCCTCTGAAAATGACCCAACTGACCACAATTCAAACATTTTCCCTGTTTCTTCCAACATCTTTCTTCTGAATGCCCTTCTTTCTGACAATAATTACAGACTCCTCTGCTCTGACTCCCTGAAGTGTTACTTTGATTTCTATTACCTGACTGTCTTTGAAAAGACCCTTTGAATTGTGAAGATCCACCTTGATTTCCTCTATTATCACCACGTTGTTGTTGTTGCCTAACTTGCTTCCCTGCACCTAACAACTCCATTTTCTTCTTATGTTCCTTAATATCATGCTCCACCTGGTAGGCTCGATCAACTGCATCTTGAAAATCTTGCAACTTGTGGGATACTAGCTGAGTTCTAATCATAGTTTTCAAACCTTTCACAAACCTCGTAGCCTTTCTCTCCTCAGTTACCACTAAGTGAATACAATACCTGGACAACTCTAAAAATTTAGCTGAATACTGAGCAACTGATATAGAACCTTGCTCCAAGCTAAGAAACTCCATCTCATTCCTGTCTTGATCTACCCGGGGAATGAAGTGTTCTTTAAACTTTTCCAGAAAATTCTCCCAAGTGTAAGGTACATGAGTCTCATCCCATTTAGTTTTCAAAGCTTTCCACCAATGCTCGGCAGCTCCATTCAACTTATAGGTAGCAAACCTGACTTGATCTTCCTTAGAACATCTCAAAGCATCAAAGATCTTTTCCATTGATTCAATCCACCTTTCAGTCTTAGATACGTCAGTCTCTCCATCATACTCCATAGGCTTCATTTTTAGAAACTGTTCTAGGCCACATCAAAAGATGCACATAAAGAATCACTCACAAAGAGTCTACAACAACATGATTCAAGGTTATAATACATTCTTGCACACACTTGAACACCCTTTTCATTAACCATGATAATATCTCAGGACACTCGTATATTGGTCCTAGACAATACCCCAAGGATTAAACCAAAGTTAACCTTATATACCTTACCTCAACCAAACTATAAGACTCAGGGGAAAGTGTGCGGCCGCCCAAAACAGGGTGTGCGGTCGCACACATTCTGTTTTCCCAAGAACAAAATCTTCCAGATAAGTGTGCGGCCGCACGCCCCTTCTGGGCGGCCGCCCAACACACTCGACAGGCCAAAACCAAAATGATTTATACTCCTTTCGTTTCACCGACCCAAAAGTACAACACTAACGTTTATAACTTTATTAAGACTACAAAATTAGTCTCAAAACAACTTTAATACTACTTTGAACCCAACCAAACCAACATACTAAATACTCCCTTTATCCCAAAATTACAAGTATAACAAATATTACCTAAATCACAAAATAACAATTATAAGTATCAGATATAACATCTATGACCATTTTAACATTTAAAGGGGAATTAGTAACTTACCTATTTCCGAAAAAAGTATCGCTGAAATAAGTTTTGTTCGGATAGAAATGACCTACTCGACGCCCTGATCATTTTTATATAATTAGTTTTTAAAACGGATAAGTAAATAAAAAGAATTAAATCAAAATGGGTTGAACTTACCTTTTTCTTTCTTATCCTAAGGAAAGAACGAGAGAATTGCAGAGAGAGTTTACACAGAGAAAGAAGAGAGAGAAGGGAAAGTGTTTTATAAAAATCTTTACCCATTTTTACAAATTGGTCACTAGACTTTCCATTTGAACACTTAAGCCCCTGAAGTTATATTTTCACAAAAGACCCTAAAGTTTTAACTTAATCATTTAACTCCTTTAATCATTATTATTACTAACTAAGTAAATAACACAAATAATCAAGTGAGATATGCAAATCATAAAATATGATGCAACACATAAAATGCACACATAAGTTAAATAAAAATTCCCAAAAATATAAAATAAATAGGGACGGGTTTTGGGGTCGCTAAGCGACTTTGTATACACCAACAGGTCATTAATCAATTCATCGCAAAGAAATCAAATTATGGTTTGAAGATATCATTCATCAAATCCATCAATACTGCTAGATCATATATCAATCGAAATAGCATAATCACGAATTCATAACGAGCATACCTGATATGAGAAGATGTCTTCAGTATATTCTCATAGTTGACTTTCCAACTAATGGTAGCCACTTATCAATCAAATACTGAATGGACCACTGATTAACTTCAGGGATCAAATAACTTATCCATACACGATAACAAGTACTGGTTCATTATAGTCACCTGGTTGAATTCTTTGCATTCAATATGAAATCGCAAAGTACCATATCTCTTCATGCCAATCAATACAGATGCACCCCACGCAGATATACTAAGCTGGGTGAATCCTCTATCAAGAAATTTCTCAAGTTGAACCTTTAACACATGGAAGTCAACCGATGTCATGAACATTAATTTAGATATCATCACTATATTTGTACTGTAGCAACTCAAGATAACTCAAGGTTGTCATCATGTATCATGTACTACTCAGTAGAAATTATATCTAAGATCTCATAAAGAATGGATACATCCTTCAATTTTTGGTGTAGACATTCTTCCGTCAACCACATATGCTAAATATTCAGCACAACCTTGATAATCATTCTCGGGCTTTCAATGCAGAACATGAATGTTATACATAATTATATCATGCTCATATAAATAGTCAAGCATACTAGCATAGAAATATTCACCATCTATTGTGGCAAACAAGAATGGCATAACATATAGAAAGCCAAATCATAACACGTAAAAGCCAAGCCATAACACGTATCACATCAATGTCCCATATAGGTAACATGACCAAGTTAACATATAACGTATAGGGTGTTATCACCCACACTTCTATCAAGCTCTTATAAATAACGATATCAAGCACGTAGTCTCTTACTAGAGAATACACTTTCACGTAAATCAAAAAATGAGGACAAGCATGCATATAGCACGAAACAATGTCCACTGCACAAGATAGATACGCCTAAGTCTATAAAGACTCGCGCTCTCGATTCTCAAACCATCTAGTGGGGAACACTATCAACACCAGTCCTATGCCGGTATAACAACAAGTAACAAAGCACTCGACGTCGGTAGCACACCTAAGACTAACCCAATCTAGGCCATAGACCCTATCCAGGCTTAGAGCTAAACCATAGCTCTGATACCAACCTGACACGCCCTCAAGTCCCGGGATTCCCTAATAGAACCTCGAACCTGGTGCGCGTGACTAACAAGAAACGAGAAACTGAATGACATCTGCTTATATCAAACTGACATCATATATATACTCAAGAGGAACGAGCTAAGATAGCTCACAACGAGTTCTATACCAAGAAATTTAAACCAAATGTGGTTATACACAGCGGAAAACATGCCTAGCACATAAGCTGGCATTACAAGAACTACACAAGTCTACCCAAGATATTGAGTCTAAATAACTGATACAAAATCGTCCTCACCAAAACTGGAAAGGATTACAATCCCCAACAAGAACAACCTGCCAAGTAGGCCCCTGCTAAGTCGAGCCTCACAACGTATTACCACTTGCTTTCTTGGGGGGGGGGGAGACAAATAAACATGGAACGGGGTGAGATAAATCTCAGTAAGTTACTAGATACAAGTACATAGCATGTTATCATGTAATCATGCAAATCAAGAAGATTATCAAGTAATCATGCTCAAGATGTCATCAAGTAACAAGTATATGAGAGGCTAAGCCAACTCATCAAGTAACTAGCACATAAGGCTAAACTAACACGTTACAAAGGATATTCCAGCCTTATTCCTCCCAAGTAAACCATTGTTGTCGTTGCTTATTGCAGTTGACAAATCACGATCAATCAAGTTGCTGCCGTGTAGTACACAAGAGGACCCGGTAACCAGTGTCACTAACAAGAACAAGATTCACGAGTTTAGAATTCACTTTTATCATACGTATTGCTCTAATAAAGGAAGCTATGCCCTTACTATGGCCTGTAATAAGGGGTCAAGCGCAGATACATAGATCCCTGATTATCAACTTAGCCCCAGCCTCGCGATAAGCGTGAACCTATATACCTCCGAACAAGCAAGGACCAGCTGGACTCACACAAGAATGCACAAGTAGATGTTTACTTGAACTACAAGAGTATAGAACTAAGTCCAAAAGTAGTGGACTAGCTCTTCATGAACCATGTAATTATGTGCTCACCAAATACAAGTACACGTATGCTATATTTGCAAATACAAATCAGTTTAACAATGGCACGTAATGTGTCCACGTAACACAATCAAGCCAAATTAGAATCTATTAATAACAGACCCCAACCAAGTAGTAGGGTATGTCATTCTATGTCACTTTGTCATATGCCATATTTGCACGTACATATTCATATAACCTTTAACACACTAATGTGTCTATTACGATACCCTTACTTCCAAGTAGAGCCCAACATCCTAGACTCTAAGCACGTAGTCGAATAGGTCTTATTGTACGTAGTCATAATCATATCTCGCGTATATGTATCGCTAATAATCGAATACATTTTTCAACACATATTGTGTTCTATAATCATTGTTTTATGAATTATCTTCATATTACACTAGTCCCTCATTCTTTAGGAACTCAACTCAAGAACAAGACATCTTCTTTATACTTTATATACTTCATTGAGTATATGCATGACTAAAACCAAGTACTAGCACATTAGTGCTTGTTCATAGCACTTTCATTACACACGTATTAGATTCAAGTATGTTTTAGAATTCATCATTCTCTATCTAGTTCCACATTCCAATTCTTTGGTTATTCATACCATATATCAAGTAGTCAATAAGCCACATTCTATCAAGCAGCTATATGCAAGATTTGCACATACACACCAAGAATAGTTCTAATACGTTAGTGCTTGTTCATAGAACTTTCAAGTTCATTACCATACACATGTATTGGTTTCAAGTCATGTACAAGATTTTATCATCTTACATTCAAGTTCTCAATCCAATTCTTTGGATGTTCAAGACATGTACAAGAATTAATTATTTTATACTCAAGTTATTATTCCAATCTTTGGATATTCAAGTCATGTACAAGATTTAATTGTCTTATACTTCAAGTTCAGGCTAAGTAGATGAGTTATACATCTCATACTTACATGTTCTTAATCCTATACTTTGGATGTTCAAGCTCAAGACATTGTTCTAGTGCCCCTAAGGTACACAAACATTGGTTTCAAGACACATATAACACATTAGTGCTTGTTCTTAGCATTTTCAAGACAATTAAAAGAGTTCTTACTCTTAGGCTCAAGTTGTCATTTTAATTCTATGAGTACTCATGTTCAAGACCAAGTTATAATGCCCCAAAAGGTACATATACACTTGCTAGGACATCTTATACTAAGGCTCTATGCCTTAGGAGGGGTAAGGTTTCATTTCATTTGAGTTTAAACCACATTTGTGAAACAGGGGACTTGGGCGGTCGCCCACTCCCCACCTGGGTGGTCGCCTAGACTAGACTTTTGGAACCCCTCTTTCAGTAGTTTTAGGCGGTCGCCCATGGCCCCTCTGGGCGGTCGCCCAGAACCAAATTGGGCCAAGAACTCCCCAGCAAGCTAGAAAACCAAATTTTTATCCATTCATTTAACAAGCTCAAATTCACCCGTCCCACAAGTAGGAGTATACTTTTACTAACACTGAGGCAATACCCAGGACATACAAACAAGTTCAAAACATTACTTTCAAGTTTATTTCGTTTCTTTTTACCGTCCCACAAATAATAGAATAATTTTCTTTTTATTCCATTTAAATATTTCACCGTCCCAAAAGTATAAGTATAATTTTCTAATATACTCATTTAGGGATACTTTCATTAATTTCACCGTCCCACAAGTATAAGTATAATTTTTCTAATATACTTGTATAAACATTTAATCAAGTTAATATTTCACCGTCTCACGAATAGGAGTATAAATTTCTTATATACTTGCAAACCCATTTAGTATTTAGGTTCATGTTCTCTGTACCTAGTATAGAAATACTCCCTTCGTCCCAATTTTACAAGTATCACAAAAATTACCCCAAACACGAAATTAACAAGCACAAGTATCAAGAATAACATATAGGCATGTTATTACAAGCAAGGGGGAGCTAGTGACTTACCTACTCCGAAATCAAATTCACCCAAACTAATTTCTGTTCGGCAGGAAATGCTCTACTCAGCGTCCTGATCATTTATGCGGAGTCGGATTTTCGAACAGAGTCATAATTAAGCGAGAGGAGTCGAGAATATGGTAAAACTTAACCCTAGCTTTTCTTTACAGAGGAAACGTAAGAAATTGGGGAAGAAATAAGAATCAGAGAAGGCAACCAAGGTTTTATCCTTACCATTTTCATGAAATTGCAATTAGGCCCCTCCAGTTTCACTTTGAGCAATTAAGCCCTTGAACTTTAATTTTTCACAAATGACCCTAATGTTTCAACTTGAATAATTAGGACCTAAACTTGATCAATTAGTTAAATAATTAACTCAATTAAAATAGCAAATAAATATTTATTTATTTATTTAATTAATTATTTATGTGTGTATTTTGTGTTTTATAATATTTCATGCCTAGCCTTTTAATTGATCAATTATGCTAAGTGTGAAGTTAGGAGCTTTAGTTGAAAGGGGGTTATAAGGGTTTATGTGTTCAAGGTAGAAGTAGAGGGGTTAATTGTGAAACTATTTTAAATATCTCCCTTATACCTCCCTTCTCCCTCACTCTCTTCCTCACCACACACACACACAGAGTAAACTCTCCCTCTCTCTTCCATTGTTGAAAAGGTAAGAAAAGCTCATCTCTTTTCCTCCATTTGGTCTTCTTTTACTCATCTTTTCTTAATACTCATTTTATATCAAATGTTTAGATCGTCGCTAGGATCGTTTATAGCCAAGAAAATCCAAATTCCATTTCCTTTCATAAATTTCCAGGTAAGTTGCTTTCCCCCTTTTATGCTAAAATTGTTCATTCTTTACTTCTATAATGCTATTATTGTTATATATAGTGTTATGGGTGAATTTGGAGTTGATTTGCATTTTATTCATTTTTGTGAGAATTTTATGTTTGAACCATTATTTGATTTGGGTTGTTTGGATGTTGTTATATAGGTCTTTTATGAGTTTATAAGTTATTTTAGTACTTGGGTATGCTTGTTAGAAGTTGGGGTAAGAGTGGTATTTAGAATGGGTAAGAAATTTTGATGAACCCAATTCATCTTGCCGATTTCCGACAGAACAGGGGGCGTGGGCGACCGCCCAAAATGGGCGTGCAGCCGCACACCTTGCTGGAAGGTTTTTGTCTTGGTTGAAGTCTTTTTGGGCGACCGCACAACCCTTAGTGGGCGGCCGCACAGTTGTCCTGAAAGTTTATGCTTGTTCTTTTGTGTGATTTAAGAAGGTGTTTTGGTCTAGATTTTGTGTGCGATCCTAGATGACCTTTGTGAACATTGTGGTACACTCTAGTGTCGGAATTGGGTTCTTTGTGATCAAATATGTGATGGAATTTGGTTAAGTGTTTGTCGCGCCCCAGACCCGTGGTCCAACTTGGCCCCACGCTCGGGACACGATTGGAAGACGTCATAAAACATTTTAGGAAAAAATGTTCGAAATGTACTTTCATAAAAGTTTAACACTTTAAAATAACTTTACAAACAACTTTCAAAAGGAAGTACTTAGCCTGAAAGCTTACAAACTTTGTTTACAAATACACAAACACCAACATTTTCCAAAATATAAGTTTTAAAAGATGATGAAGTCACGGATACTCTACCCCAAAAGGTTATACATTACATAATGTAGCCTTTACAAGACTCATATCCCAAACTCTTACCACCACGACGTCCTCCCGTGCAAGTGTCCTATTCCCTGGACTTGCCTTTATCTAAAACAATAAACAAATAAGGGGTGAGAATGAATCTCAGTAAGCTACTAAAATGCAACTACGTTACATGCTGATATGATAATCATAAATAAACAATATAAACAAATAATCATATAGCATATAGCACATAACATGAGAGGCTCCCTATCGCCAACCGTCCCATACCGGTTGGAAATAACGACCAACTCATCATACAACACATAAGGCGGAAATAAACACTCATACGTGGATACTTTGAGCCAAGGTTCTCGAAACAACATAACCATCTGAGAATACCAGTTGAGTAGCATAATTAGATGAAGCCGGGATCCCGAAAACCAAACCATAACCATAAGGACCAAAGTCTCGAATCAAACATAACCATCTGAGAGGTATCAACAAAGTAGCATAATGGCTGAAGCAGGTTCCGGAACCAAACAATAACAACAACAACAAGAGGGGGAAAATGACACCAAGTCATAACCCAAAGTGCCCAACCTTTGGCCCAAGGAAGGGGGGTTAAAAATGAGAAACCAATGATATACGCCTTACAATGAACTTTGCTCGTGTGCCATTGTAATCCCTACCACTGCCCGATATCATAAACAATGGGAAACCAATGATAGAAGCCTTACAATGATGTAATCCCTACCACTGTCCCAACACCACCACAAGAGTACCAGCTGGACTTTACACGAGAGCACAGTAATGAATACTTGCTTAAACAACAACCGGGACATGATTCCAAAATAGGGAACCAAGCCAAACACATCACAAGTTGCACACGAAAGAAACACTCATAAAGAGTTCACAACACAATCCTTTACCATTGACATTAAGTCACAACACAATCTTACACCCATTCACAATTAATCCAAAACACATCAAAAGGATATTCCATAATACCCACTTAACATTCATTCATATTCCATAACACATTTGTTCACAAAGGAACCAATTCTACCACTTTGGTGTTTCACAACAACCTTCTAGGTACCCTAGGATATCACCTAAGACCTAGGCCAAAATTGAACCTTTAATCAATTAAATTTAAACAATTTAACTTTCCAGATTGGACTGTGCAGCCACCTCACCTACCCTGTGCGGCCGCCCAACTAGCCCTGTTCCAAGAACAAAATCTTTCAGATAAGAGTGCGGCCGCACGCCCTATTTGGGCGGCCGCCCACACCACTCGACAGGCCAAAATTTGAATAATTTATACTCCCTTCGTTTCACTGTTCCAAAAGTATAAGTATAATTGTTCTAATATACTAATATACTCATTTAGAGATACTTTCTTTCATTTCCCCGTCCCACGAATAATAGTATAGTTTTTATAATATACTTATTTATCATTTAACTCAAGTTAATATTTTACCGTCCCACGAGTAGGAGTATACTTTCAAACACTTATACTAACATTCTCAGGGATATAAACATACTCCCTATACATCCTTGCATACAAACCAAGTCACTTACCCAGTATAATTATACTCCCTTTGTCCCAAATAAACAAGTATCACAAATAAATTCTTTTCACAATAATTTCACCACATATCACACATATAGCAAATATATGACCATTTTACTATTTAAGGGGAATTAGTAACTTACCTATTTCCCGAAAAAGTATCGCATAAATATGTTTTGTTCGGGTAGAAATGACCTACTCAACGCCCTGATCATTTATATATAATTAGTTTTTAAAACGGATAAGTAAATTAAAAGAAATAAATCAAAATAAGTTAAACTTACCCTTTTTCTTTTCTTCTTCGATGAACACAGTGAAAGAAAGAAAATAAAAGTGTGAGTGTGAACGCAGAGAGAGGGAGAGAAGAGATAAAGATGTTTTTATAAAATCCCATTTTACACTTAGGTCCCTCCACTTCAATTTCTAACAACTAAACCCCCAAACTTTAAAGTTACACTTTCAACCCTAAAGTTTCAACTTAATCATTTAACTCCTTTAACCATTATTACTACTAACTAAATAAATAACACAATTAAGCAAATAATATAAGCAAGTCATAAAATGTAATGCAACACATAAAATGCACACATAAGTTCAAATTAAAATTCCCAAAAATATAAAATAAATAGGGACGGGTTTTGGGGTTGTTACAATCACTCCCCCTTAAAGAAAATTCGTCCCGAATTTTAGGGTAAATTACCTCGACCCTCAAACAGCCAAGGATATTTCCTTTCCATTCCAATCCCAAAGCTTTCAAGTAGATTCTTTCACATTATGATTTTTCTATACAACTCGAGCAAAAGGAATAATCTCATTTCTCAATTCTCGAACTCTAGAATCAATCACTTGAACTGAATGCTCCTCATAAGACATACTCGGCTCAATATCCTCAGGAACCTCAGATAACACATGAGATGGATCATACATATACTTTCGAAGCATCGAAACATGGAACACATTATAAACCTTGTCAAGAGAAGAAATACAAGCCCGATCTCTCACTCTTCCCCATATCTCAAAAGAACTGATATATTAAGCAAACTCCACGAGAAGTAATGGTATATCTCACGAATTCTAAGAATCGACTGAACAAGTTCTCAACATGTCCTCAAGAATCTGAATGGTTCTTCCTAACTGACCATCTGTCTGCAGATAAAAAGCCAAGCTAAATCTCAATCCTGAACCTAAGGCCTTCTGAAATGCTTGCCAAAATCAAGATGTAAATAAGGAACCCATATCTAATACCATGCTCGTACACATCCCATGAAATCGAACTATCTTCTGAACAAATAAGTAACAACTGGAATTAACATTTATACTCTCAAAATAGATAAGGTGAGAAAACTTGGTAATCAATCCGCTATCAATCAACATCATTGATCTCATCTATTCACTGTAACTCCTTCAATGAAACTTTTCGCAATAGATTCATATCCACTCAGAAATCTCAAAGGCTTGTGACAAGCCAACTGATCACTGATATTTTACTTCCAGATTATTCGCAACTCAAGGACTTAGTTGAATGCTTAGAATTTCTCGTGTCAACAAATAAAATGTAACTCTTCAAATTTATCTCAATACTCTACATTTACTTGGATTCATAATTAAATTGGTCTTGTGTATCTCTTCAAGTATCTGTAGTTGAATTCCGTTATGCATGTTGGTTCCACTAAGTGTCGACTACATACTCTGCTACAAAAGTTAAAGTTCCATCACTAACAACGAACAAAATCGTGTTGTCTATCATCGTTCATTCCACTAGTAATTTTCTATAGTTGAAATCATTCAATAGAGTAGAAACTTAAAGCTTCCACCATCGCAAAATCACACCATGTCTCAACTCACAAAGACTCCAAAATGTTAATTCCTCTAACACATTACCTTTCCCGGATGATATAACATGGTACTCTACCTGTATTATCTCATGAGTAACTTTCTTTGAAAAAACCAATACTTCAACTCTCATGGTTGGTAAACACTTCAAATATAGCACCAACAAAGTCATTCACTAATGCAATTGATGTATAATCGCAATAAATCTCAAATTATGGGTATGATGATTTTGTTCATAAGGAATCAATCTTCTCAAAGCACACATTATTACCATACAATTCTGAAGCGATGAACATCTCAATTACTCTTTAAGGCATCACCATGAATAATGAATTTATTAAATCCACTATAATGGTAAAACTCGACATATCCACTAGAAAATAGTAACACTGATCATATCCTCTAGATAACTGTAACACCAATCAAATCCATTAAGCAATATCAATACTGAAGTTGTCATCAACTCTCGTTTCAACAATCAAAACTCGTTCCATTCTTACCAATCCATCGAGAAAGTGTATCTTTCTGTGTCATATAGTTAACAGTGTAGCTACCTTAGAAATCCATCAATGATTCTTTAACCATATACCAATCTCAACAAGTTACATACCGCTGCTACTGAAGTAGAATTTTTCCAATTATTGTTGCTTCCATATTTAAAGAATCAATAGCCATGCCTGAATTGAAACTTCCTCAAAATAATATATCCTCTAACAAGAAGACATAATTCCTTGATTTTACAACTGATGCATCCCACGTAGATATGTTAAACAAAATGAATCCATTGTCAAGAAATATCTCAAGTTGAATCTTCTACTCCTTTAACTCAACCGATGTTATAGATATATTGTACTAAATATCAACACTATAGCATTACCGTAACAACTCGAAATAACCCAAGGTTTTCATCAATCATGTACTACTCAATAAAGAATATATCTGAGATCCCACAAAGGAAGAGTACATTCTCTAGTTTAGCTCTAGACACTCTGCTGCCAACCCCATAAACCAAATACCAGGCATAACCTTGTGATAATAAAAAAAAATCAGACTTTAATGCATAAATAGCATGAATGCTAAACACATATAACTACCATGCTTAATTAAAGCACACTAGTATATAAAACTCCACCACAATAATATCAAAATCTTGCTATGGCAAAATAACTAAACCAACAAGTAAAACATGCTCACAAATTTGCACATCACAAGTGCGCAAGACTCTATCAATCACCACAAACACCCCCTTAGGATAGACACCTCTAACACATAAGGTAGAGACTCAGGAGACACATGCAATCGAGAAGAAAAATGCACAAACACATAAGAATGCGAAGAGCCAGGGTCTATAAGTGTATGTGCTCTCAAACTAGACATAGAAATTATACCTCCAATCACATTAGAAGGATCTGAAATCTGTTGTTGATTGATGGCAGAAACACTATCCTGCACCTTAACCTTCCCTGAAGCATCCCTCTTTTGGCCCTGAGAAGACCCAACTGCACTTCCTGATGCCTGTACCCTAAATCTAGGGCAATCCTTCTGAAAATGACCCAACTGACCACATCTCATACATTTGCCTTGTTTCTTCCAACATTTCTCCTCAGAATGTCCTGTCCTTCGACAATAGCTACATACTCGTTTACCTTGAGTTCTTCTATTATGTGGCCCTTGAAAAGATTCCCTAGCTTGTGAAGATGTCCCTTGGTATTCTCTACTATCTCTACGCTGGGGTTGTGGTTTTAACTGTCCTCCTCGTTTTGTCACATCTGAGGGTTCAACCTTGCTTTTATGCTCCACTATATCGTCAATTTTTTTCATGACAGTTTCAAACATACCTTGGAACATTGTTCGAACTTCTTCTCTAGCATTACCCGACCCTGAAGGCCTTGATTGATTTTCTTTTGTTCCAACCATTTTTCAATAAGTACCTGTATAAGACACTCAACGTTACTCACACTATACACAACTACCCTCCTAGGTCATTTAGTCATTCTAGACCATCTACAACCTAGCTCTGATACCAACTGTCGCGCCCCAGACCCGTGGTCCAACTTGGCCCCACGCTCGGGACACGATCGGAAGACGTCATAAAACATTTTAGGAAAAAATGTTCAAAATGTACTTTCATAAAAGTTTAACACTTTAAAATAACTTTACAAACAACTTCCAAAAGGAAGTACTTAGCCCGAAGGCTTACAAACTTTGTTTACAAATACACAAACACCAACATTTTCCAAAATATAAGTTTTAAAAGATGATGAAGTCACGGATACTCTACCCCAAATGGTTATACATTACATAATGTAGCCTTTACAAGACTCATATCCCAAACTCTTACCACCACGACGTCCTCCCGTGCAAGTGTCCTATTCCCTGGACTTGCCTTTATCAAAAACAGTAAACAAATAAGGGGTGAGAATGAATCTCAGTAAGCTACTAAAATGCAACTACGTTACATGCTGATATGATAATCATAAAGAAACAATATAAACAAATAATCATATAGCATATAGACATAACATGAGAGGATCCCTATCGCCAACCGTCCCATACAGGTTGGAAATAACGACCAACTTATCATACAACACATAAGGCGGAAATAAACACTCATACGTGGATACTTTGAGCCAAGGTTCTCGAAACAACATAACCATCTGAGAATACCAGTTGAGTAGCATAATTAGCTGAAGCCGGGATCCCGAAAACCAAACCATAACCATAAGGACCAAAGTCTCGAATCAAACATAACCATCTGAGAGGTATCAACAAAGTAGCATAATGGCTGAAGCAGGTTCCGGAACCAAACAATAACAACAACAACAAGAGGGGGAAAATGACACCAAGTCATAACCCAAAGTGCCCAACCTTTGGCCCAAGGAAGGGGGTTAAAAATGGGAAACCAATGATAGACGCCTTACAATGAACTTGGCTCGTGTGCCATTGTAATCCCTACCACTGCCCGATATCATAAACAATGGGAAACCAATGATAGAAGCCTTACAATGATGTAATCCCTACCACTGTCCCGACACCACCACAAGAGTACCAGCTGGACTTTACACGAGAGCACAGTAATGAATACTTGCTTAAACAACAACCGGGACATGATTCCAAAATAGGGAACCAAGCCAAACACATCACAAGTTGCACACAAAAGAAACACTCATAAAGAGTTCATAACACAATCCTTTACCATTGACATTAAGTCACAACACAATCTTGCACCCATTCACAATTAATCCAAAACACATCAAAAGGATGTTCCATAATACCCACTTAACATTCATTCATATTCCATAACACATTTGTTCACAAAGGAACCAATTCTACACTTTGGTGTTCCACAACAACTCTCTAGGTACCCTAGGATATCACCTAAGACCTAGGCCAAAATTGAACCTTTAATCAATTAAATTTGAACAATTTAACCTTCCATATTGGACTGTGCGGCCGCCTCACCTACCCTGTGCGGCCGCCCAACTAGCCCTGTTCCAAGAACAAAATCTTTCAGATAAGAGTGCGGCCGCACGCCCTATTTGGGCGGCCGCCCACACAACTCGACAGGCCAAAACTTGAATAATTTATACTCCCTTCGTTTCACCGTTCCAAAAGTATAAGTATAATTTTTCTAATATACTAATATACTCATTTAGAGATACTTTCTTTCATTTCCCCGTCCCACGAATAATAGTATAGTTTTTATAATATACTTATTTATCATTTAACTCAAGTTAATATTTTACCGTCCCACGAGTAGGAGTATACTTTCAAACACTTATACTAACATTCTCAGGGATATAAACATACTCCCTATACATCCTTGCATACAAACCAAGTCACTTACCCAGTATAATTATACTCCCTTTGTCCCAAATAAACAAGTATCACAAATAAATTCTTTTCACAATAATTTCACCACATATCACACATATAGCAAATATATGACCATTTTACTATTTAAGGGGAATTAGTAACTTACCTATTTCCGGAAAAAGTATCACAGAAATATGTTTTGTTCGGGTAGAAATGACCTACTCAACGCCCTGATCATTTATATATAATTAGTTTTTAAAACGGATAAGTAAATTAAAAGAAATAAATCGAAATAAGTTAAACTTACCCTTTTTCTTTTCTTCTTCGATGAACACAGTGAAAGAAAGAAAATAAAAGTGTGAGTGTGAACGCAGAGAGAGGGAGAGAAGAGATAAAGATGTTTTTATAAAATCCCATTTTACACCTAGGTCCCTCCACTTCCATTTCTAACAACTAAACCCCCAAACTTTAAAGTTACACTTTCAACCCTAAAGTTTCAACTTAATCATTTAACTCCTTTAACCATTATTACTACTAACTAAATAAATAACACAATTAAGCAAATAATATAAGCAAGTCATAAAATGTAATGCAACACATAAAATGCACACATAAGTTCAAATTAAATTCCCAAAAATATAAAATAAATAGGGACGAGTTTTGGGGTTGTTACAGTGTTAATTGGGATTTTGGAACATCTTATTGATGTATTTTTTGGTTTGACTTATCTTTATGATGACTATTTGGCATGGTTCCCTACTTCGGAATCATTGGTTGTTTATCGAGCTAGTATTTTATTACTTAGCCTTTATTTGAAAGTCCAGCTGGTACTTGTGTTCGAGTCAGGCAATGGGGAATATTATAATGGCACGAGCCAAGTCCAGTATAGTATCGCCCATTGGTACCTTTTCCCCCTTCCAGATGGCCTTGGTTGGGATGAGCTAGCTCCCTTGAGTGAGTATCTAGCTAGTTCGTTTTGGGTTATGACTTTGTGTCATATTCCCCTTGTTACTATTGGTTCATGGTTCCGGTACTGGGGGTTTCTCTTCAGCTGTTATGCTAATATGGTTGATTGGTTGATTTGGTTGAAGCTGCGCAGCGATTGTTCTATCCCTTTGGTGGAAACCTTGGCTCAATATCCTTTGTTACTTGTCTATTTCCGCTGCTATCTGTTAACTGCTAATTTCTACGTGCTATGTGAGTTTTATTATTGTTTATTGCATCATAGCATGTCATGTAGTTGCATAAGTGGCTTATTGAGATTTATCTCACCCCCTTTCTTTTTATCTTTGTTTTTCCTTAACCCCCCCCAGGAGGAAAGTAATAGGACTCGCTGATCACGAGAAGGACGTCGAGAGTGATCATGACTTTTGGGCAGGTTGTTGTTCGGTATGCATTACTTAAATGTATAACCTTTGGGATAGTATTACCAAAATGTGACGTCATTAAGAAGTTGTAATATTTTGTATTTTGGTGTAAGCTTGTGGAGCTTATACTAGTGGTTTAGTAATGTTGTTAAGATTTGGATTTCTAAAACCGTGTATTATAATCTTTTGGTATCAAAGGAAATTTTTATCTTCTGTATTTTGGTGTTTTATTGTTTTAAGTCGACGTCCAGCTCGTGATCTCCCGGCCCGCGGGGTCGGGGTCGCGATAGTTGGTATCAGATCTATGGTTTAGCTCTAAGTTTAAGTATAGGTGGACTAGAATGACCTAGGAGGGTAGTTGTGTTCGGAGTGAGTAACGATTGGTGTTTTATGCAGGTACTTGTTCAAAATGGCTAGAAGAAGGGCTGGTGAAGGTCACATTGGGGCTTCGAATCTTGAAGAGTTACGGGAAGAAAATCGTGCGATGTTTCAGGGTATGTTCGAAGCGGCTATGAAAGCCATTCATGATCAAGGGCCGAGAGAGGAACAAGCACCACCTCCACGGTATGGGTTGGAACAGTTCTTGAAATTGAAACCGGTAGAGTATGATGGAGAACCTGATGTGAAAAAGGCTGAAATGTGGATAGAAGCAATGGAAAAGATCTATGATGTCTTTGGCTGTACGGGTGAAGACAGAGTTCGGTTTGTGGCCTATAAGCTAGTGGGAGCTGTTGAACATTGGTGGAAGGAAATTAAGGCAAGTTGGGATGAGACTCACGTACTGTATACCTGGGAGCTATTTGTAAGAAAATTCAAGGAACACTTTATTCCTTTATTCGATCAGAACAGGAAGGAGATTGAGTTCCTAAACTTGGAGCAGAACTTTTTGACAGTAGCTCAATATTCGGCTAAGTTCACCGAATTAGCTAGGTATTGTGGCTATCTTGTAACAACCGAGGAGCAGAAGGCGATGAAGTTTATCAGAGGCTTGAGGACAACTATCAGAACTCAGCTAATCGCTCAGAGAATTCAGCTTTATCAGGATGTTATAGACTGTGCCTACTTGGTAGAACAAGACATTAGAGAGCACAAGAGGAAGACGGATGTAATTAACACGGGTAAACAAGGAGGTCAAAACAAATCACAACCACAACAGCGTTTGGATAACCGAGGAAATTCGGGAGGACAATCACAGTTCAGAGGGCAACCAATAATAAGGAATCCAGGTACTACTCTGGGAAACCAAGGGAATCAGAATAGAAGACTTTGTTCTTATTGTCAGAGGGAAGGACATTCTGAGGACAGATGTTGGAAGAAGCAGGGTAAGTGTACTAATTGTGGTCAGTTGGGACACTTTGCGAGGGATTGCCCGAGACTCAAAAATCAATCACCGGGAACAGGAGCTGGTACTTCACAGGGCCAGAAGAGAGATGCGACAGGGAAGCCTAAGGTTCAAGGAAGAGTTTTTGCTATGAACCAGCAGCATGCTACTGATGATCCTTCAGTTATAGGAGGTATTATTTCTGTGTCTAGTGTGAGCGCTCGTGCATTAGTAGATCCAGGATCATCGCATTCATATATATCTGTGCACTTTGCTTCTTTGCTAAATGCTTCATCTGAGTCCTTACCTTATGTGTTAGAGGTGTCAACTCCTATGGGAGAGTGTATGGTGACTGATAAAGTGTTTCGTGCTTGTGATGTGCTTATTTGTGGTCATGTTTTGTGTGCGGATTTGGTAGTTCTTCCGATACAAGACTTTGACGTTATTTTGGGTATGGATTGGCTGAGCAAATTTCATGCTTCAGTTGATTGTCGTAAGAAGGTTGTTACTTTTTCTATTCCTAATGTGCCTAAGTTTGTTTTTGAGGCTATTCCTTTGGGTAAAAATATTCGTATAATTTCTTATGTGAAAGCGAGGAGGTTGTTGCATCGTGGTTGTGAGGGTTATTTGGCGAGTGTGCTAGATACCAAGAAAGAATCACCTGGGTTAGAGAGTGTTCGGGTAGTTAGAGAATTTCCTGATGTTTTCTCTTCAAAGTACAGTATGCCACCTGATCGAGAGATAGAGTTCTGTATAGATCTATTACCAGGTACAGCTCCGATTTCGAAAGCACCTTATAGAATGGCTCCAGCAGAGTTGAAAGAACTGAAGGTTCAGTTACAGGAGTTGCTTGATAGAGGATTTATTCGACCTAGTGTTTCACCGTGGGGAGCACCGGTTTTGTTTGTAAGGAAGAAAGACGGTTCGT
This sequence comes from Campanula takesimana, assembly GCA_026119855.1. Taxonomy (NCBI): domain Eukaryota; kingdom Viridiplantae; phylum Streptophyta; class Magnoliopsida; order Asterales; family Campanulaceae; genus Campanula; species Campanula takesimana. Next base: position 1,176,622 of record JAOWBW010000211.1, on the reverse strand, counting down.
TGAGGTTGTGTATTGATTACAGAAAGTTGAATCAGGTAACGGTGAAGAAAAAATATCCTCTACCGCATATTGATGATTTATTCGATCAACTTCAAGGGTCAGTGGTATTTTCTAAACTTGATTTGAGGAGTGGGTACCATCAATTGAAAATTCGATCGGAGGATATTCTGAAGACTACTTTTCGCACCCGATATGGTCACTATGAGTTCTTAGTTATGCCGTTTGGGTTGACTAATGCACCTTCCGTGTTTATGGACTTGATGAACAGAATTTTCCATCCTTATCTTGATACATTCGTAGTGGTATTCATTGATGATATACTTGTCTATTCTAAATCTCGAGAGGAGCACGATCAACATCTGAGGACAGTTTTATCAGTACTCGCAAAAGAACAGCTATTCGCGAAGTTTAGTAAGTGTGAATTTTGGCTCGAAAAAGTTTCATTTCTGGGTCATGTTATTTCTAAAGATGGGATTTCTGTGGATCCTTCGAAGATAGAAGCTATTGTTGATTGGAAGCGACCAGAAATAGTGACTGAGATCAGGAGTTTTCTGGGGTTAGCAGGGTATTACATGAGGTTTATAGAAGGGTTTTCACGGACTGCTACACCGATGACTCAGTTGACCCGAAAGAATGTTCCGTTTGAGTGGACCGAAAAATGTAACAACAGTTTCGAAGAGCTGAAGAAGAGGTTGACTACTGCACCGATAGTGGCATTGCCTAATGGGAACGATGACCTAGTGATTTATAGTGATGCATCGAAGGAAGGCTTGGGTTGTGTTTTAATGCAGAATGGGAAAGTTATCGCGTATGCTTCGAGGAAGTTGAGTCCGAGTGAACAGAATTATCCTACTCACGACATGGAATTGGCAGCTATTGTATTTGCTCTTCATAAGTGGAAGCATTACCTTTACGGGGCAAAATTTGAGATTTTCACGGATCACAAGAGTTTGAAGTATCTTTTCTCCCAGAAGGAACTAAATAACCGACAACGCAGATAGATGGAACTTTTGAAGGACTATGATTGTAAAATATCTTATCATCCGGGAAAAGCGAATGTTGTAGCTGATGCGATTAGTAGAAAATCTTATGTGGCTTCGATGATGGTTCGAGAGTGAAAAATGCTTGAGGATGTTCGAGACTGGTGTCCTCGTGAATCGAGACATGGGGCTATTTTTGCGAACATTAGGGTATCTCCAACCCTAATTCAGAGAATAAAGGAAGCTCAGAAAGAAGATCCAGAGTTAGTGAAAATAATGAGTAAAATGAAAGAGAAGAACTTCGAGGATTTTTCTATTAGCTCGAATGGAGTGTTAACCTTTCGTGGACGGTTGTGTATACCCAATGTTGACGGTATAAAGAGGCAAGTTTTGGACGAGGGTCATAAATCGAGATATACTATTCATCCCGGGAGTACGAAGATGTACCAAAATCTGAAGCAACATTTCTGGTGGAACAACATGAAGAGGGAAATAGCTGAGTATGTATCGAAGTGTTTAACTTGTCAGTAGGTCAAAGCTGAGCATCAGAGAACCGCAGGACTACTTCAGCCATTAGAGATTCCGGAGTGGAAATGGGAGCATGTGACTATGGATTTTGTTACGGGACTACCTCGTACCCGTAGGAAGTATGATAGTGTTTGGGTAATCGTGGATAGACTGACCAAGTCTGCTCATTTCTTACCGATTAATATTAGATACTCGATGGAAAAGCTTGCGACCCTTTATATTAATGAGATTGTGAAATTACATGGGGTTCCAGTTAGCATTGTATCAGATCGTGATCCGAGATTTACTTCTAGATTTTGGAAGGCATTACAGAAAGCCTTGGGTACAGATTTGAGATTCAGTACAACTTTTCACCCTCAGACTGGCGGTCAATCCGAGAGGACTATTCAGATTCTAGAAGATATGTTACGAGCTTGTTCGGTAGACTTTTCTGATTCTTGGGATACGCATTTACCTTTAGTGGAATTCTCTTATAATAACAGTTATCAGGCTAGCATCGAGATGGCTCCGTATGAGGCTTTGTATGGGAGAAAGTGTAGATCACCTATATGTTGGGATGAGATCGGGGAAGCGAAGATATGGGGTATTGATTTGATTCAGGATTCAGTTGAGAAAGTCAGAGTTATTCGGGATCGATTGAAGACAGCCCAGAGTCGACAAAAGAGCTATGCCGATCACCGAAGACGGGATCTTAATTTTCAGACCGGGGACTTTGTATTCTTGAAGGTATCTCCGAAGGTGGGTATTCGAAGGTTTGGGAAGAAGGGTAAATTGGCTCCGAGATATATAGGACCGTTTGAGATTTTGGAAAAAGTGGGGCTTCTTACTTATCGACTTGCGTTGCCATCTTCTTTAGACCGGTTGCATAACGTCTTCCATGTTTCCATGCTTCGGAAGTATTTGCACGATTAATCACACGTGTTACCGAGGGTACCTGAGGATATAGAGCCTGACATGTCATACGAGGAACGACCGGTTCAGATACTTGATACCAAAGTTCAAGAGTTGAGGAATAAGAGCATAGCGTTGGTTAGAGTGCTATGGAGGAATCACAATGTCGAAGAATCAACGTGGGAACTTCGAGAAGAGATAGAGAGGAAGTATCCGTAGCTTTTTGATTCAGGTAAGTATTTCTAAAATTCGGGACAAATTTTCTTTTAAGGTGGAGTGAATGTCGCGACCCGAAAACCCGTCTCTATTTTCTTGGTAGTAAATATTTATTTATTTAATTAATTATTTATGTGTGCATTTTGTGTTTTATAATATTTCATGCCTAGCCTTTTAATTGATCAATTGTGCTAAGTGTGAAGTTAGGGGCTTTAGTTGAAAGAGGGTTATAAGGGTTTATGTGTTCAAGGTAGAAGTAGAGGGGTTAATTGTGAAACTATTTTAAATATCTCCCTTATACCTCCCTTCTCCCTCACTCTCTTCCTCACCACACACACACACACAGTAAACTCTCCCTCTCTCTTCCATTGTTGAAAAGGTAAGAAAAGCTTATCTCTTTTCCTCCATTTGGTCTTCTTTTACTCATCTTTTCTTAATACTCATTTTATATAAAATGTTTAGATCGTCGCTAGGATCGTTTATAGCCAAAAAAATCCAAATTCCATTTGCTTTCATAAATTTCCAGGTAAGTTGCTTTCCCCCTTTTATGCTAAAATTGTTCATTCTTTACTTCTATAATGCTATTATTGTTATATATAGTGTTATGGGTGAATTTGGAGTTGATTTGCATTTTATTCATTTTTGTGAGAATTTGATGTTTGAACCATTATTTGATTTGGGTTGTTTGGATGTTGTTATATAGGTCTTTTATAAGTTTATAAGTTGTTTTAGTACTTGGGTATACTTGTTAGAAGTTGGGGTAAGAGTGGTATTTAGAATGGGTAAGAAATTTTGATGAACCCAGTTCATCTTGCCGATTTCCGGCAGAACAGGGGGCGTGGGCGACCGCCCAAAATGGGCGTGCGGCCGCACACCTTGCTGGAAGGTTTTTATCTTGGTTGAAGTCTTTTTGGGCGACCGCACAACCCTTAGTGGGCGGCTGCACAGTTGTCCTGAAAGTTTATGCTTGTTCTTTTGTGTGATTTAAGAAGGTGTTTTGGTCTAGATTTTGTGTGCGATCCTAGATGACCTTTGTGAACATTGTGGTACACTCTAGTGTCGGAATTGGGTTCTTTGTGATCAAATATGTGATGGAATTTGGTTAAGTGTTAATTGGGATTTTGGAACATCTTATTGATGTATTTTTGGTTTGACTTATCTTTATGATGACTATTTGGCATGGTTCCCTACTTCGGAATCATTGGTTATTTATCGAGCTAGTATTTTATTACTTAGAATTTATTTGAAAGTCCAGCTGGTACTTGTGTTCGAGTCAGGCAATGGGGAATATTATAATGGCACGAGCCAAGTCCAGTATAGTATCGTCCATTGGTACCTTTTCCCCCTTCCAGATGGCCTTGGTTGGGATGAGCTAGCTCCCTTGAGTGAGTATCTAGCTAGTTCGTTTTGGGTTATGACTTTGTGTCATATTCCCCTTGTTAATAGTGGTTCATGGTTCCGGTACCGGGGGTTTCTCTTCAGCTGTTATGCTACTATGGTTGATTGGTTGATTTGGTTGAAGCTGCGCAGCGATTGTTCTATCCGTTTGGTGGAAACCTTGGCTCAATATCCTTTATTACTTGTTTATTTCCGCTGCTATCTGTTAACTGCTAATTGCTACGTGCTATGTGAGTTTTATTATTGTTTATTGCATCATAGCATGTCATGTAGTTGTATAAGTGGCTTATTGAGATTTATCTCACCCCCTTTCTTTTTATCTTTGTTTTTCCTTAACCCCCCCAGGAGGAAAGTAATAGGACTCGCTGATCACGAGAAGGACGTCGAGAGTGATCGTGACTTTTGGGCAGGTTGTTGTTCGGTTTGCATTACTTAAATGTATAACATTTGGGATAGTATTACCAAACTGTGACGTCATTAAGAAGTTGTAATATTTTGTATTTTGGTGTAAGCTTGTGGAGCTTATACTAGTGGTTAGTAATGTTGTTAATATTTGGATTTCTAAAACCGTGTATTATCATCTTTTGGTATCAAAGGAAATTTTTATCTTCTGTATTTTGGTGTTTTATTGTTTTAAGTCGACGTCCAGATCGCGAGCTCCCGGCCCGCGGGGTCGGGGTCGCGACATCCCCACCGAGTCACCTTTGGGATTGCAAAAGGCTCGACATGATATGGCACCATCAAAGGTTGTCTTGGGTTATCGGCATCATTCTCCAGCAGTGTGCATTTTTGGGTTCATGAAAAGAAGGCCCGTGGTAACCAAGACCCATATGAGAACGAGCCCATCATAAAAGGGCACGAGGTTGCACAAATAATCCCTAGCTAGTCAATTGGCTTGGGCAACAAATAGCAACAACATGTGTCTCAGTTTTCAAAGCTTCTGCAAGTATGTGCTTCTAAAGTACGTCGAAAGGCTCCCGAGAAATGGAGTAGCTCTTGCCATGTCCTCTCATGTTTGTTCCCTCGCACGAGGATGAGTCACTCTTGCTTTTCTCAACAAATGGTGACGCCCTAGGGGCTATGTGACTCAAGAACAAGGGCTTCTTTTGCTTCATTTGACAATCAATAAGCCCTAGGGGCTATGCTCGAGAAAGATGTGTGAGACTATCTGTAGATACCCCGGGGAACCACGGATTGGCTAGAGCGCGTGAATTACCTAGGATGTCTAATTGATTTTAAGAGTCGCCACCTATGTTTTAGAGGAACATAAGAAAAACCTAAAAAGAGCCAATTTTATATACAAAACCAGAGATTCGGGAAAAGATGGGTTCGGGGGTTAGGTGACGGAGTGGAAAGTACTTAAACACCCACTCCGCCCCGCTTACGCGGGTCTTGCTACTTTTGGTGTTCTAATGCTAATGTCCTTCAATTTATTGATATAAAAAAATGTGCTAACAATTGAGATGAGAAGAAAAGGGGAAATAAAAAGAATGATTTTATTAATTAATTTATGCTAAAAGATTACATGTTGAATATGCTAAACAATTACATAAAAAATGAAATGGAATTTAATTAGTGTTTGGAATGTTGGAATGTAACCTTGACCAAACTTCAATAGTGAAATGGCCTTTTGGTTGTATTCCTTTTATGGAGATTGCATACTAATAAGACATAAATAAAAGAGAAAGAGAAAAGTTGTACCTTTAGAAAAGATAACTTGAAACCTTGACTTGGAAGTGTTGTTGTTGTAGAGAAATGGTTGTGCAGAGTTTTGTTGTTAAAACTCTCGTTGGGAGAATTTGTGGAGAGTTTGTGTAAAGAGAAAGTGTTGAAATTCAAAGTCCAAGAATGGAGGCCAAGGTCCAAAAATGAGGTCCCTTTCCAAGGTAGGAGATGATGGTTTTTATAGGTAAAATTAAGAGGGAAAGGTTGGAGGGAAATTGGTCAATCCATGTGAAATGGAATTGACCAATCAAGAAAAAGATAAATAAAAGAATTAATGAAAGAAATAAAAGAAAATCAAATAATAATAAAATGAAATATTTTGTTTTTATGAAGAATGGCTAGAATAAAAGATTTGGGAGTTATGAAATAAGGGAGAATGAATGTGGATGTAAAAAGGAGGTGTTTGTGATCAAGAAGAGATTTTCTAAATAAGAAAAGGGAGGGAAAAATGGTGCTATGCGTTACTGCCAAAGTGGGAAGCGCGCGGGTCCGGCCTTTGGGGCGAGAGGCGCGCACATCCCGTAGGCAATGCCGGAGGCGCCCGCGGGTGAAAAAGACAGAATGACAGAAATGACTCTAAAATTAATTCTGTTATGCAGTTTAGTCCAAAACTAACGGAATCAGTTAGGAACTTAACGGAAGTAACAGAAATTAACAAAAACAAGTTAAATAAAAATACTATGTATGCAATTGGGGTGAGAGGTCCAAGGCGGGGTGTCTACAGAGCCCCTCGGCGACGTGGATTGCAAAGCAAAACGCGTCGACGAAATAAAGACAACCGTCGAGGACATCGACAAGAGAAAACAAAGACTCGATAAAGCAGGAATTTGAAATTACAAAGGATAGGAGTGCGCTCCCTGTGTGAGCGGCTTAATTGATATAGAAAGGATATGGCGGGATCCGTTTTGCTGGAGCGGGATCCGTTTTGAAGCGGGATCCTGATCCGTTTGCTGATGCGGGATCCGTATGCTGAAGCGGGATCCGTTTACTGAATGCGGGATCCGTTTGCTGATGCGGGATCCGTATGCTGAAGCGGGATCCGTTTGCTGAATGCGGGATCCGTTTGCTGATGCGGGATCCGTTTGCTGAATGCGGGATCCGTTTGCTGAATGCGGGATCCGTTTGCTGAAGCGGGATCCGTTTGCTGAGGCGGGATCCGTTTGCTGGTGCGGGATCCGTTTGCTGATTGCGGGATCCGTTTGCTGATGCGGGATCCATTTGCTGAATGCGGGATCCGTTTGCTGATGCGGGATCCGTTTGCTGAAGCGGGATCCGTTTGCTGAATGCGGGATCCGTTTGCTGATGCGGGATCCGTTTGTTGAATGCGGGATCCGTTTGCGAATGCGGGATCCGTTTGCTGAAGCGGGATCCGTTTGCTGATGTGGGATCCGTTTCCTAAGGCGGGACCCATTTGCTGATGCGGGATCCGTTTGCTAAGGCGGGATCCGTTTGCTAATTGCGGGATCACCGTGGACCAAATTGCTGTCTAAAGCTGCAGTTGCTGTTGAATTTATCGTGGAGATGCGGGCATGATTGACTGTGGACCATTTTCTGCTGGGGATGAAATTCCTTGAGTAGCGGATGCTGTTGACTTCGTGGTGGTACCTGTTATGTGTGTGCTTGGCAGGTATATGTGTTTGTGCAAGAAGATGTATGAAGTGTGAAATGAAGAGAGAAATAGTGCTCGTGGTGCAATGTGATTTAAAAGCAGTTTGTATGAGAGAGAAGTAAAGTGATTCTGTGTGTGAAGTGATTTTTGAAAGCGGAGATTGCTTGAGATGAATGATGTTCATACCTTCACCTACCATTGCCGCTTGATTGAGGATGGATTGCTGAAGGATGTTGCTGCTTTTAATGAAAAATGTCCATGCTTTGGATGGAGAATGATGATGTTGATGATGATGAATTGTTCTTGCCTTTGAAGGAGTGTCGGTGGGATGGTATTCTGGGTGATGGGTTGGTCGTGCCAAAAGGCTGCCTACGTATCCCTTGGAAGGAATCAGACTAGCGTAATTCAAGGATGATGGAGAATGCTGGAGGAGAAGCTAGGAGCAAAGCAAAGTAAAGCACATACTTTTGCACATAGAAGGAGAAAAAGAAAAAGAAAAATCTTTTTTTTTTTTTTCTTTTTTTTTTTTTTTTTAGATTAGAAGGGAAAGAATATGCACACATGTGACAAAATTTTTTTTTTTTTTTTTTAGTTCGTGGGTGAACCATTTTAACCATTGTGTGTTTGTAAAGCCAACCCAAGATCAAGTCATGTTCAATCGAAGTCCGGATTGCCTTGTTGAATTCTGTCGTTGTTGCCGTGGTGTCCAACGAAATTGATGTCTAGCCCCAAGAGAATTGTCGCTTATGGGGCTCCAAAAGGCATTTGATGCCGAGATAAGGGGTTACTGATTATAAAGCCCCTTTTGATGCCAAACTTTTATGTGGCTTGCATAGCCCCAATATGAATCAACTCTTGACCCATCCAAATAAATTACCTTTTGCTGTTGACGTGGGCAAGCTTCGAGAGAAGATCATTGATACCAAGCTTTGGGAGATTGCTTAGCCTTAAATGTCATGTGAGCTTTAAGATGGCGGGATGCGAGGACCTTTCGGTGTGAAGCCCCAACTTATCTTGGCATTGTATTGAGAGCGGATGCACCATTGGATAGAACTCATGAAAGTGATCTCGCTCTTACTCTTGCAGGGAGATGAATTGCCTCGTTGTGGTTGGCACCCAAGTGGTGGAAGGCCCATGTTGAGAATGCAGTAGGGTCTTCGGGAGACGTCTCGTGGGAGATGGTGATGTTGTTGAAGATGATAAGGTCTTGGTGTGATAAAGTCTCGAACGGTATGTTTGCTTGAGTTTTCTTGAGTTGAACCGACGGCGGATCTTCGGATGCAGCCTGTGCTTTTGATCTTGGAGAAGGGGGTGCTGTATTGCAGAAACATTGGGATTGGCCGTAACTCTGTCTCTAGAGTTAACATATTGGCATTGCCCGCCATAACTCAGCCGGGTGAGTCTAGCATATTGAATCTTTTTCCTTTTCTCTAAGACTTCCTTCAGAATCTCGCTGTGAGTTCTAACAAGAATCATCAAATTCATTCATATCATTGGAGCCTTCATTTAAAACCAAGAGACCTTTTGACTGGAAGTGTTGAGGGACCATTGAAGTTTGATCCCTTTCATGGAGCCATAAGACTACTCCCAAATTGCATTGCTCGGGTACCACTGCCCAAAAGCTGGTTTATCACGAAGCCCCAATATTGCCCTTTGCTTGTATCACTGTATTGCCGTAGCCCAAAAGATTGTAGATTGCGAAGCCCCTTGAGACCTTTCGTTATAAAGCTTCAAATGTTGCTGGGGACATTGAAGTGAATTGCTTCTTGCCGACGGAGCCTTTAAGACTTGACCGTAGCCCCTAGAGTGCCATCATTGATTGCGAGAAAGGTCCATCCTTGATTGGGGGAACGAGCACGGGCACACATGACAAGAGGGCTTTTTGATATTCCTTTTGAGAGACTTTGCAGATAGTCTCACACATCTATCTCGAGCATAGCCCCTAGGGCTTATTGATTGTCAAATGAAGCAAAAGAAGCCCTTGTTATTGAGTCACATAGCCCCTAGGGCGTCACCATTTGTTGAGCAAAGCAAGAGTGACTTATCCTCGTGCGAGGGAACAAACATGAGAGGACATGGCAAGAGCTACTCCATTTCTCGGGAGCCTTTCGGCGTACTTTAGAAGAACATACATGTTGTTGCTATTTGCTGCCCAAGCCAATTGACTAGCTAGGGATTATATGTGCAACCTCGTGCCATTTTATGATGGGCTCGTTCTCAGATGGGTCTTGGTTACCACGGGCCTTCTTTTCATGAACCCAAAAATGCACACTGCTGGAGAATGATGCCGATAACCCAAGACAACCTTTGATGGTGCCATATCTTGTCGAGCCTTTTGCAAAGCTGACTCGGTGGGGAATTGACTTGCTGAGGAGATCCAATGTAGAGCTCGTGTAGTTGTCTTCTTTAGAGGCCGGGGATCTCCATTTCTCTTTCCCTTCTCTCTCTCACTCTCTCATTTTTTTTTATGACGCACCCTGTTTTTTGCCTAGACCGCCCTTTCGGGTTTTCAATCTAGCGGGCATCTCTTTTGCGTCTTCATTTTTTGACTCAATTAATGAGGAAGTGTGCATTGACTCTGGCTGAGGAGATAAGACATGTGATTTTGCGGTGAAGACCTCTTGTCACTAAAGATGAGTGACATTGACTCGACTAGGGAAGTGTCCCTAGTATTGACTTTGTATATATTTGTTGAATGACTCACGAAGGCAAGTGAGTCATTAAGAGAGAAGAGAAGGAAAGCCCCAATTGATTGCAAGAAATTGGGAGTATGCAGAAAGAATAGAAGCCCTAGACTCGACAAGGAACGGAAAGTGACTCCAAATCTAGGAAAGTTGTTCAATTTTGAGGTGATTAATCCATTGGCAAATGAATCGTACAAAGATGTCTCGACAAGTTCGAGATGAAGGCCGATCACCATAACGCGCTAGGGCTAAACATATCTTCTTTCTTGCATGAGACCGGACCCGAAGGTTGCCTACGTTCCTCCAGTATAGAGGCTCAGGTCACCGTAGTTCTTGTTGATGATCCATTCGCCGTGATGAAATGTTGCTTCGTCGTGATTGTTGTCGATGTTGCTTCGTTTGGTGGAATGATGTTGTTGTTGTGAACTTCTTTGAATGAAGGGGATTTTTTTTTTTTTTTTTTTTTTTTTTGTGCTATAACTTTTGCCTAGGTTGATTTGAGGATTTCAACCTAGCGAGTTTTTTTTTTTTTTTTTTTTTTAATCCCCTTTTGCTTCATGATTGTTGCTCCACCTTTCTTTGTCTTGATTTCGTCATTGTTGATGTCTTCGTTGTTGATGCCGTCGTCGATGTTTAGCCCCTAGGCGTTCAAGCGATGGCCTTCATTCCAAAACTTGTTTAGGCACCTTTTCATCATTTTTCCAAGAATTAGATTGAACAACTTGGAAGAGTGTATGAGGACAAAAACGACTTTTATTTAATGATCGACTCAAAATTTAACATTGGACGAGAGAAAACATTAATGCACACATTAGAGGACTTTGACTCTTTTTTTTTATTCCTATTACTAGGTAGAGAAAGAGAAACGGAGATTGTTGTCGTCATCCCCCATGTCGTGTAGTCCTCATTGTCGTTGTAGTCTTCCCTGTCACTACATTCGTCCATGTCGTTGCTAGGATTGCTCGGGAACCCTTTGTCGTTGAAGTTTGTGTCATAGGAGGACTCGGCCACTTCTCGGAGCAAGTTGTCAACTCTCATTCCCGCATCATACATGCTTGAAAAATCGGGATGAAAAGCCCCACTAAGATAAGTGCGGTAGTCCATTTTTAAACATTTCAAGAAGATGTTCATTTGTTCCTTCTTGGAAGGCCTATCAACCATCTCGGCTAGCTTGTCATTCCAACGGCGATAGAAGTCCCCAAATGATTCATCACCCATTTGCACGGTGCTCTCCAATTCCTTCTTGGTGGGGCGGAACATGGAGTTGCCTTGATATTGTGACTTGAAGGCAGGCATAGCGACATCCCAATTGAGGCGGGTGGAAACTGGAAGACCCATATACCAATCTTTTGCGACCCCCTCGAGAGTAAGCGGGAAGCATTGTGCCATTATTTGAGGAGACACTTTCTTTGGTAGCATGGCCCAAATGTAGGAGTCAACATGAGCGTCGGGGCAAGAGTTGCCGTTGAACTTGCCAATATCGGGCATCTTGAACTTTTCGGGAAGAGCCTCCATTGTGTTCATGAGGAGAGAAGCTTGATGAAGATCAGTGCTTGGGCCCTTGTGCAAATTTAGCCCACTAAGCTTTTGGTCAATGTAGGACATGAGAGTGTTGACCAAACCGGTATTGATGCCTTGGACCTTTCTTTCATTCGTGAGCCCCTTCAATTGGTCCTCGAGTTTGGATACTTCTCTTTTATGGGCCATTTCCACATGCTCGTTACGGGCTCGCCATAAATCATCCTTGCGGCGGACATTCTCGGCTAGTGTATCAACTTGCCCTTTCAATGCTTCCACCATGCGGAATAACCTTTCGTTGGACACGGGAATGCCGTTGTCGTTGTCGTTTGAAGCCATTGGACCTATGGAGAACACGGTCGATCTTAGGATGGCCCCACAAGCATATTTTGAGTAAAATAATTAACCCACAAACAAAGGAAAAAGACTCAACCACATAATAAAAATGACTCTTTTTTATTTATTTATTTATTTACAAAAGTCGGAAGGACGTGGTCCTTTTTGGGGTTTCTAGAAAAATAGTGAAATCGTCACACTAGTATATAGACCTTCTCGTGGTCCCATATACTCATCGGATTCCACCACGCTTGTGAATCCTACATGTATCGGGATTAAACTAAATTAATGTAGTAAAGCATACATGCGGGGACGGTTTTTTATTTTTGTCCATAATAACCACTTGGGGACGGAGTTTTTTTTCGTCCAAAACAACGAGTGGCATGTATGATTTGGAGACATTAGTTTAGGGAAATATCGGCACATAGAAACCGACTTGAGTCACGGAGTGTTAGACCCTATGACACGCCCCCAGGTCCCGGGATCCCCTAATAGAACCTCGAACCCGGTGGGAGTGACTAACGAGGAACAAGAAACTAACAAGAAACTGGATGACATCTGTCTATAACAAACTGACATGATATATATACTCAAGAGTAAGGAGCTATACTAGCTCACAACACGAGTTCTAGACAAGAAAATTAAAACCAAACTTAAATACATACACAGTGGAAACATGCCTAGCACATAAGCTGGCATCAAGAGTACTATACAAGATGTCTAGTGACAACAAGAACTGAACAAGACTGTCTACCCCAAAATAAGGAGTTATACAACCCAATACATCGTCCTCACCAAGTATAAAAGGACACAAGCCCCAAAAGAATCACGACCTGCGTAGTAAGCTCCCAGCTATGTCGAGCCTCACTGCGCACTACCCTTCCTTTGATCTAAGGAAAACAATTAAACAAGAAACGGGGTGAGATAAATCTCAGTAAGCTATTAGATGCAACTACATGACATGTTATCATGCAATTCAAGTAGATACTCAAGTAATCAAATATCAAGTAACAAGTATATGAGAGGCTAAGCCACTCATCAAGTAGCACATAAGGCTAAACAAGCAAGCTATAAAGGATATTGCTTCCTTCCTTATTCCTCCCAAGAATACCATTGTTGTCGTAGCTTGTATTACTTTGACAATCACGATCAATAACAAGAAACTGATTATTCAGTATATATCAGAAGACCCGGTAACCAGTGTCATTCTCAAGATCAAGACTCACGAGGTGTTCACGAGGTGTTCAAGAGTTTAGCATTCACTTAAGTCAGGCGTATTGCTCCAACCAAGGAAGCTATGCCCTTACTATGGCCGGTAGTAAGGGGTCAAGCGCAAATACATAGGGACCCGATTGTCACTTAAGCCCCAGCTCTCGCGACAAGCGTGAACCTATATATTTCCGAACAAGCAAGGAGAACCAGCTGGACTCACACAAGAATGTACAAGTAGATATTTACTTGAACTACGGGAGAAGAACTAATCCAAAAGTAGTGGACTAGCTCAACAAGAAACATGCTTCAAGTAATCAAGAAGTCACCTTGTTATCAAGCAACTATATGCAATGTTTGCACATACACAACAAGAACATGTCTCATACAAGTTAGTGCTTGTTCATAGCACTTTCTAGTTCATTACCATACATATGTATTGGCATCAAGTCATGTACAAGATTTTATTATCTTATATTCAAGTCTTAATCCAATTCTTTGGATGTTCAAGTCATGTACAAGATTTTATTGTCTTATACTTCAAGTTATACTACAATATTTGGACATTCAAGCATGTCTAAGAGTTATACATTTACTCTTACAAAATCCCAATCCTATTCTTAGGATGTTCAAGTCTAAACTTTGTTCTAATGCCCCTAAGGTGCACAATCATTGGATTCAAAACAAGTATAACACATTAGTGCTTGTTCATAGCACTTTCTAGACATATAAAAGAGTTACTACTCTTATACTTAAGTTCTCATTGTAATTCAATAAGCACTCATGTTCAAGACCAAGTTCTAATGCCCCCAAAAGGTACATATACACTTGCTAGGACATCTTATACTAAGGTTATATACCTTAGGAGAGATAAGCTTTCAATTTAATTTAGATTTAAAACACTTTGGTTGGAACAGGGGACCGAGCGGGCGCCTAAGGTAGACCAGGCGGGCGCTCATTGAAACACTTTTGAAACCCAAATCTTCTGTTGAAAAGGGCGGGCGCCTGGAGGACCACCAGGCGGGCGCTCGGTACAATTTTCAGAAAACCCAAATTTCTTTCCAGGCCTAAAATTCTCCGTCCCCAAGCGTAGGAGTAGCTTTTTACTAACATTTTAACAACTCCAAAAAGGGCATAACATATTCAACTAGTATTTCCAAGTTCTTTCATTATTCTACACAGAGGAATTATACTCTTTTTGTCCCAAATTTACAAGTACCACAAAAATCATCCCAAACACGAAATTGACAAACACAAGTATCAGAAATAACATATATGAATGTTATTACAAGCAAAGGGGAGCTAATAACTTACCTAGTCAAAAATCAAAGCGACCCAAATAAATTTCTGATCGGCCTGGAACGCTCTATTCAACGCCACGAATATTTATCCGGGATCAGAATCAAGAACGGATGGATAATTAAGCTCGGGGAGTCGAGAATAGGGTAAAAACCTAACCCTAGCTTTTCTTTTTCACAGAGAGAGCGTAAGAAGATTTGAGAATAATCATTCTCAGGCAAACCCAAACAAAGATATACTTGCAAGTTTCAAAAGTGACACTTAGGCCCCTCAAGTTTCACTTTTAACAAAAAGGCCCCTAAAGTCAAATTTTCACAAATGACCCAAAATTCAAAACTAAACATTTAACCACCTTAATATTCTAAAGCAGTTAAGAAATTAACCCAAGTAAAACTAACACATAATATGCAAGTTCAAGAATTTAACAAGTAGGTCAAATATTTAACAAGAAATAGGATGGGCGTTACATCCTCCCCACCTTAAAGAAAATTCGCCCACGAATTTTACTTACCAAGATTTTCAAATAGGCTCGGGTATTTATCTCGCATCTCTTTCTCAGTTTCCTAAGTAGCCTCTTCTATTTCATGATTTCTCCAAAGGACCTTCACAATAGGAATCCTTTTGGTACGCAATACTTGTTTTTTCCAGTCAAGAATTTCAACAGGTTGTTCCTCATAAGACAAATCAGGCTGAAATGGAATAGCCTCATACTCAAGAACATGCGACTCATCCGCCATATACTTGCGAAGCATAGATACATGGAATACATCATGAATACCAGATAAAGAAGGTGGTAAAGCCATTCTATAAGCCAACTTCCCAACTCTTTCAAGAATTTCAAATGGACCGATATAACGAGGAGATAACTTTCCTTTCTTTCCAAATCTCTTTATACCTCTACGAGTAGAGACCTTCAAGAATACAAAGTCACCTACCTGGAATTCCAGATCCCTTCTACAATGATTTGCATAACTCTTTTGTCTACTCTGAGCTGTGCGTAATCTATCTCGAATGAGTTTCACACTCTCAACTGATTGTTGAACCATTTCAGGACCCAAAAGTCTAGCTTCTCCCACTTCATCCCAGCATATAGGAGATCGACATTTTCTGCCATAAAGAGCCTCATATGGAGCCATTTCAATACTGGACTGATAACTGTTGTTACAAGCAAACTCAGCCAAAGGAAGGTGAGTATCTCAACTGCCTTTGAAATCCATAACACAAGCACGTAACATATCCTTAAAAATCTGTATAAGTCTCTCAGATTGCCCATCAGATTGAGGATGAAAAGCTGTACTGAAATTCAATTTAGTACCCATGGCACCCCGAAGAGCCTGCCAGAATCGAGAAGTAAAACGAGGATCTCTGTCAGATACAATACTCACAGGAACTCCATGGAGTCGAACAATCTCCTAAACATACAAAGATGCCAACTGAGACAATGAATATCCCATGGAAACAGACAAGAAGTGAGCTGATTTAGTCAACCTGTCCACTATAACCCAAACAGCATCATGACCTCGTCTGGTACGTGGTAAACCAGTCACAAAATCCATCGTGATATGCTCCCATTTCCACTTTGGAATTTCTAATGGTTGCAACAAACCTGCTGGACGTTGATATTCCACTTTTACTTGTTGACAAGTCAAACATTTGGACACATACTCAGCAATTTCTCTTTTCATATTGTTCCACCAGAAATGTTTCTTCAAATCTTGGTACATTTTAGTGCTTCCAGGATGAATAGTATACTTGGCTTTGTGAGCCTCTTCAAGAAATTTCTTCTTTATTTAAAGATCAACTGGAATACAAACTCGGCCTCGAAAGGTAAGAATTCCATCACTGTTGAAAGAAAAATCTGGTTGCTTTCCTTCATTCATTCCACTAATAATTATCTGCAATTCAAAATCAGTTACCTGAGCTTCTTTGATCTGTTGGAGTAAATCTGAAGTAGCCTTTATATTAGCAAGAATAATTCCATGATTTGATTCACAAGGACTCCAATCACACAAGTCTTCTAACAATTTCCATTCACGAATCATCAAGCAAGAAATATAAGTCTTTCTGCTCAGTGCATCTGCTACCACATTTGCCTTTCCTGGATGATAAAGGATTGTACAATCATGATCCTTCAATTTATCCATCCATCTACGTTGTCTCATGTTAAGTTCTTTCTGAGAAAACAAGTACTTCAAGCTCTTATGATCTGTGAAGACTTCAAATTTGGTTCCATACAAGTAATGCCTCCATTTATGCAAAGCAAAAATAATCGCAGCCAACTCTAAATCATGAATAGGATAGTTCTTTTCATAAGGAGATAATTTTCGAGAAGCATAAGCTATTACCTTGCTATTTTGCATTAAAACACATCCCAATCCTTCTTTCGAAGCATCAGTATAAACCATGGAATGCTCAGAACCATTAGGCAAAGCCAAGACTGGAGCTGTAGTCAAGCGCCTTTTCAACTCTTGAAAACTTGCTTCACATTTGTCATTCCACTCAAAAGAAATAGCTTTTCGAGTCAAATTAGTCAATGGAGTAGCAATCTTGGAGAATCCCTCAATGAACCTCCGATAATAACTAGCCAAGCCCAAGAAACTACGGATCTCTGTCACTGTAGTCGGCCTCTTCCAGTTAACAACTGCTTCAACTTTGGAAGGATCTACTGCAATACCAGTAGCAGACACATCATGCTTCAAGAATGAAACCTCTTCTAACCAGAAAGCACATTTGCTGAATTTTGCAAATAATTGTTTCTCACGAAGAACTTGCAATACCACTCTGAGATGTTGCTCATGCTCAGCCCGTGATTTAGAATACACAAGAATGTCATCAATGAATACCACCACGAAATAATCAAGATATGGTTTGAAAATACGGTTCATCAAATCCATAAATACAGCTGGAGCATTTGTTAAACCGAATGGCATAACAATAAACTCATAATGCCCATACCTGGTACGGAAAGCTGTCTTTGGTATATCCTCAGATCTGATTTTCAACTGATGATAACCACTTCTCAAGTCAAGCTTCGAGTACACTACTGAACCCTGAAGCTGATCAAACAAGTCATCAATATGGGGTAACGGATATTTGTTCTTTATGGTTACCTGATTAAGATCTCTGTAATCAATACACAATCGCAGAGTCCCATCTTTCTTTCTGACAAATAACACTGGTGCACCCCACGGTGATACACTAGGCCTGATGAAGCCCCTTTTAAGCAATCCCTCAAGCTGTGTTTTTAACTCTCTCAACTCAGCTGGAGCCATTCTATAAGGTGCTTTAGAGATTGGTGCTGTACCTGGTAATAACTCAATACAGAACTCAAGCTCTCGATCAGGTGGCATGCTATACTCAGAAGAGAACACATCTGAAAATTCAGACACAACAGGAATATCTTCCATCTTGGGAACAGATAAACTCTGGTCAAGCACACATGCGAGATACCCGGCATAACCACGAGATAAAAGTTTTCTAGCTTTTAAAGCAGAAATAACATGTATAGCACATAAAGGCCTATCACCTTCAAAGGTAAAATCAGGAAAACCAGGGATAGAAAAAGTTACTACTTTTCTATAACAATCAACAGATGCATGATGCACATAAAGCCAATCCATGCCAAGAATCACGTCAAAATCCCTTATAGGTAACACGACTAGGTCAGCAAGAAGGGCATGATCACCCACAAGAACCTCAAATTTCTTGTAAACCTCAGAAGCAAACATGCAATCTCCCATAGGGGAAGATACTTCTAGCACATAAGGCATAGAATCAGGAAGAACATGCAAATGCGACACAAAATGAGATGCCACATAAGAATGAGATGAGCCTGGATCTATCAAGACTCGCGCTCTCGTACTAGAAAGTAATATAGTACCTCCTATAACCGCAGAAGACTCAGCTACACCCTGCTAATCTAGAGCAAACACTCGACCCTAAACTTTTGGTCGACCCCCACTATCTCTCTTGGAACCTGAGGCCTGTTGACTTGTACCCCCAACTTGATTTCCTTTTCCTTTAGGACAATTCTTGACAAAGTGCCCAGGTTCACCACAAGATAAACACTTTCCTTGCTTTAGCCAACACTTGTCTTCAGAATGGCCTTCTTTCGAACAATAACCACATACTCTCCTGGAACCTTGGACTGTTGTCCTCGAACCAGTTGATACACTACCTTTACTTTCAGTTGGTTATCGGAATCGACGATCTTGGCGGCTAGATTTACCACCCTTAGAACCAGATCCCTGAGCTTTCTCTGATACACGACCAGTCATGGTTGTTCCCAACTTCACCTTGTGTTCTTCAATGTCATTTTCAATAGCATAAGCCTTCTCCACTGCTTGATGATAACTAGTAAGCTGTAGAGAAAGAAGTTGCTTCCTATACTCAGTCCTCAACCCTTTTACAAATCTCTGTGCCTTCTTGGTCTCATTTGGAACTAAGTGATCACAATACCTCGCCAATTCTGTGAACTTGGTTGAGTATTGCCCCACTGTCAAGCTTCCCTGCTCCAGATTAAGAAATTCCATCTCTTTTCTATCTTGGACCACTGCTGGA
Source organism: Campanula takesimana (assembly GCA_026119855.1). Taxonomy (NCBI): domain Eukaryota; kingdom Viridiplantae; phylum Streptophyta; class Magnoliopsida; order Asterales; family Campanulaceae; genus Campanula; species Campanula takesimana. Next base: position 1,157,669 of record JAOWBW010000211.1, on the reverse strand, counting down.
ATAAACTGTCACTTGAATGCTTTAAGAAAATTCTCCCAAGTCTGTGGTACCCCTTCCAGTTCCCAGCTTTTATTCAACACTTGCCACCAATGTTCAGCGGCTTTCTCAAGTTTAAAGGTTGCAAAGGTTACCTTATCACCATCTGCACATCTCAAGGCTGTAAAGATCTTCTCAATACTTTCAATCCACTCCTCTGCCTTCTTAGCATCAAATTCCCCATCAAAACTACGAGGTTTCAACTTCAAGAACCTTGTAAGTCGATTAGGATAATCCCAGTCTATATTATCAGCCATCTCTGCTTGAGGAGTTATAGATCTCAGCTGATTACTGCCACTTGTACCTTCATAACTCATTGTATCTGTAGGTAAACACTCAGCGTTATTAACGCCCCAAGACTAACCCATACCTAGGCCATAGACCCTATCCAGACTTAGAGAAAACCAAGGTAGCTAAACAGGGTAGCTAAACCAGGGTAGCTCTGATACCAACCTGACACGCCCCGAGGTCCCGGGATCCCCTAATAGAACCTCGAACCCGGTGGGAGTGACTAACGAGGAACAAGAAACTAACAAGAAACTGGATGACATCTGTCTATAACAAACTGACATGATATATTTACTCAAGAGTAAGGAGCTATACTAGCTCACAACACGAGTTCTAGACAAGAAAATTAAAACCAAACTTAAATACATACACAGCGGAAACATGCCTAGCACATAAGCTGGCATCAAGAGTACTATACAAGATGTCTAGTGACAACAAGAACTGAACAAGACTGTCTACCCCAAAATAAGGAGTTATACAACCCAATACATCGTCCTCACCAAGTATAAAAGGACACAAGCCCAAAAGAATCACGACCTGCGTAGTAAGCTCCCAGCTATGTCGAGCCTCACTGCGCACTATCCTTCCTTTGATCTAAGGAAAACAATTAAACAAGAAACGGGGTGAGATAAATCTCAGTAAGCTATTAGATGCAACTACATGACATGTTATCATGCAATTCAAGTAGATACTCAAGTAATCAAATATCAAGTAACAAGTATATGAGAGGCTAAGCCACTCATCAAGTAGCACATAAGGCTAAACAAGCAAGCTATAAAGGATATTGCTTCCTTCCTTATTCCTCCCAAGAATACCATTGTTGTCGTAGCTTGTATTACTTTGACAATCACGATCAATAACAAGAAACTGATTATTCAGTATATATCAGAAGACCCGGTAACCAGTGTCATTCTCAAGATCAAGACTCACGAGGTGTTCACGAGGTGTTCAAGAGTTTAGCATTCACTTAAGTCAGGCGTATTGCTCCAACCAAGGAAGCTATGCCCTTACTATGGCCGGTAGTAAGGGGTCAAGCGCAAATACATAGGGACCCGATTGTCACTTAAGCCCCAGCTCTCGCGACAAACGTGAACCTATATATTTCCGAACAAGCAAGGAGAACCAGCTGGACTCACACAAGAATGTACAAGTAGATATTTACTTGAACTACGGGAGAAGAACTAATCCAAAAGTAGTGGACTAGCTCAACAAGAAACATGCTTCAAGTAATCAAGAAGTCACCTTGTTATCAAGCAACTATATGCAATGTTTGCACATACACAACAAGAACATGTCTCATACAAGTTAGTGCTTGTTCATAGCACTTTCTAGTTCATTACCATACATATGTATTGGCATCAAGTCATGTACAAGATTTTATTATCTTATATTCAAGTCTTAATCCAATTCTTTGGATGTTCAAGTCATGTACAAGATTTTATTGTCTTATACTTCAAGTTATACTACAATATTTGGACATTCAAGCATGTCTAAGAGTTATACATTTACTCTTACAAAATCCCAATCCTATTCTTAGGATGTTCAAGTCTAAACTTTGTTCTAATGCCCCTAAGGTGCACAATCATTGGATTCAAAACAAGTATAACACATTAGTGCTTGTTCATAGCACTTTCTAGACATATAAAAGAGTTACTACTCTTATACTTAAGTTCTCATTGTAATTCAATAAGCACTCATGTTCAAGACCAAGTTCTAATGCCCCCAAAAGGTACATATACACTTGCTAGGACATCTTATACTAAGGTTATATACCTTAGGAGAGATAAGCTTTCAATTTAATTTAGATTTAAAACACTTTGGTTGGAACAGGGGACCGAGCGGGCGCCTAAGGTAGACCAGGCGGGCGCTCATTGAAACACTTTTGAAACCCAAATCTTCTGTTGAAAAGGGCGGGCGCCTGGAGGACCACCAGGCGGGCGCTCGGTACAATTTTCAGAAAACCCAAATTTCTTTCCAGGCCTAAAATTCTCCGTCCCCAAGCGTAGGAGTAGTTTTTTACTAACATTTTAACAACTCCAAAAAGGGCATAACATATTCAACTAGTATTTCCAAGTTCTTTCATTATTCTACACAGAGGAATTATACTCCTTTTGTCCCAAATTTACAAGTACCACAAAAATCATCCCAAACACGAAATTGACAAACACAAGTATCAGAAATAACATATATGAATGTTATTACAAGCAAAGGGGAGCTAATAACTTACCTAGTAAAAAATCAAAGTGACCCAAATAAATTTCTGATCGGCCTGGAACGCTCTATTCAACGCCACGAATATTTATCCGGGATCAGAATCAAGAACGGATGGATAATTAAGCTCGGGGAGTCGAGAATAGGGTAAAAACCTAACCCTAGCTTTTCTTTTTCACAGAGAGAGCGTAAGAAGATTTGAGAATAATCATTCTCAGGCAAACCCAAACAAAGATATACTTGCAAGTTTCAAAAGTGACACTTAGGCCCCTCAAGTTTCACTTTTAACAAAAAGGCCCCTAAAGTCAAATTTTCACAAATGACCCAAAATTCAAAACTAAACATTTAACCACCTTAATATTCTAAAGCAGTTAGAAATTAACCCAAGTAAAACTAACACATAATATGCAAGTTCAAGAATTTAACAAGTAGGTCAAATATTTAACAAGAAATAGGATGGGCGTTACATCCTCCCCACCTTAAAGAAAATTCGCCCATGAATTTTACTTACCAAGATTTTCAAATAGGCTCGGGTATTTATCTCGCATCTCTTTCTCAGTTTCCCAAGTAGCCTCTTCTATTTCATGATTTCTCCAAAGGACCTTCACAATAGGAATCCTTTTGGTACGCAATACTTGTTTTTTCCAGTCAAGAATTTCAACAGGTTGTTCCTCATAAGACAAATCAGGCTGAAATGGAATAGCCTCATACTCAAGAACATGCGACTCATCCGCCATATACTTGCGAAGCATAGATACATGGAATACATCATGAATACCAGATAAAGAAGGTGGTAAAGCCATTCTATAAGCCAACTTCCCAACTCTTTCAAGAATTTCAAATGGACCGATATAACGAGGAGATAACTTTCCTTTCTTTCCAAATCTCTTTATACCTCTACGAGTAGAGACCTTCAAGAATACAAAGTCACCTACCTGGAATTCCAGATCCCTTCTACAATGATTTGCATAACTCTTTTGTCTACTCTGAGCTGTGCGTAATCTATCTCGAATGAGTTTCACACTCTCAACTGATTGTTGAACCATTTCAGGACCCAAAAGTCTAGCTTCTCCCACTTCATCCCAGCATATAGGAGATCGACATTTTCTGCCATAAAGAGCCTCATATGGAGCCATTTCAATACTGGACTGATAACTGTTGTTACAAGCAAACTCAGCCAAAGGAAGGTGAGTATCCCAACTGCCTTTGAAATCCATAACACAAGCACGTAACATATCCTTTAAAATCTGTATAAGTCTCGCAGATTGCCCATCAGATTGAGGATGAAAAGCTGTACTGAAATTCAATTTAGTACCCATGGCACCCTGAAGAGCCTGCCAGAATCGAGAAGTAAAACGAATATTTATCCGGGATCAGAATCAATAACGAAGGGATAATTAAGCTCGAGGAGTCGAGAATAGGGTAAAAACCTAACCCTAGCTTTTCTTTTTCACAGAGAGCGCGTAAGAAGATTTGAGAATAATCATTCTCAGGCAAACCCAAACAAAGATATACTTGCAAGTTTCAAAAATGACACTTAGGCCCCTCAAGTTTCACTTTAAGTCAAATTTTCACAAATGACCCAAAAGTCAAAACTAAACATTTAACCACCTTAATATTCTAAAGTAGTTAAGAAATTAACCCAAGTAAAACTAACACATAATATGCAAGTTCAAGAATTTAACAAGTAGGTCAAATATTTAACAAGAAATAGGATGGGCGTTACACCCTAACTAGAATTGTGTGGTTTGTGCTCGGCTAAAGAGAGGCTTAAAGGTCACCCCCGACATGTAGTCGTGAACTACGCCACGGGCTGAGTTTACCGCTTCGAAAGAGTCAAGGTCGAGTGGAGCTTGAAACTTCCTAGGACGGGCCTCGACGGGTTTGGGGTTGGACTTGTGCGACTCGATAGTGAGCAGTTGATAAGAATTGTGCGCGTAGTGTGAGGTCTAACAAGTGACAAAATATATATATATTTTTTTTTCAAAAGAAAAAAGAAATAAAAGCAAATAAGCACATAATTTACAACTTTTGAATCACCCGTGTGACCGATAAAATAAAACAGAAAATGAAAAGATGGTTTTGTGCAGGCCCGGTGCCCACACTGTCAAAACTGTCCATTCTGTTCACTATTTCTGTTTCTGGGAAATGGCCCAGAAGCGCGCGCATTCAGAAGCCTACTCGGGAGGCGCGCGCGTTAGACTGAGAGAAGTGGAGGCGCCCGCTTTTGGGCAGTACCTGCAAATCAGCGGGTTCAAGGGATTGCCTTGACCCTAAATTATAGAACTTTTTCCCCTGCAGTAAACGTTAGCACAGAAACATGGAATTGAAGGACAAGATGGGAGGCGGGCGATTCTGGTAATTAGGGTCGGACGCGCGCGCTTTAGGCCAAGAGGGCCAGAGGCGCGCGCTTCCTACCCTTTTTACCAGAATGCCTAGAAAATAAAATAAAAGAACACCAAAAATGAAAAACGCAAGTTTAACCCTCTATACTCCCCAGCAGAGTCGCCACTGTAGATACCCCGGGGAACCACGGCTTGGCTAGAGCGCGTGAATTACCTAGGATGTCTAATTGATTTTAAGAGTCGCCACCTATGTTTTAGAGGAACATAAGAAAAACCTAAAAAGAGCCAATTTTATATACAAAACCAGAGATTCGGGAAAAGATGGGTTCGGGGGTTAGGTGACGGAGTGGGAAGTACTTAAACACCCACTCCGCCCCGCTTACGCGGGTCTTGCTACTTTTGGTGTTCTAATGCTAATGTCCTTCAATTTATTGATATAAAAAAACGTGCTAACAATTGAGATGAGAAGAAAAGGGGAAATAAAAAGAATGATTTTATTAATTAATTTATGCTAAAAGATTACATGTTGAATATGCTAAACAATTACATAAGAAATGAAATGGAATTTAATTAGTGTTTGGAATGTTGGAATGCAACCTTGACCAAACTTCAATAGTGAAATGGCCTTTTGGTTGTATTCCTTTTATGGAGATTGCATACTAGTAAAACATAAATAAAAGAGAAAGAGAAAAGTTGTACCTTTAGAAAAGAGAACTTGAAACCTTGACTTGGAAGTGTTGTTGTTGTAGAGAAATGGTTGTGTAGAGTTTTGTTGTTAAAACTCTCGTTGGGAGAATTTGTGGAGAGTTTGTGTAAAGAGAAAGTGTTGAAATTCAAAGTCTAAGAATGGAGGCCAAGGTCCAAAAATGAGGTCCCTTTACAAGGTAGGAGATGATGGTTTTTATAGGTAAAATTAGGAGGGAAAGGTTGGAGGGAAATTGGTCAATCCATGTGAAATGGAATTGACCAATCAAGAAAAAGATAAATAAAAGAATTAATGAAAGAAATAAAAGAAAATCAAATAATAATAAAATGAAATATTTTGTTTTTATGAAGAATGGCTAGAATAAAGGATTTGGGAGTTATGAAATAAGGGGGAATGAATGTGGATGTAAAAAGGAGGTGTTTGTGATCAAGAAGAGATTTTCTAAATAAGAAAAGGGAGGGAAAAATGGTGCTATCCGTTACTGCCAAAGTGGGAAGCGCGCGGGTCCAGCCTTTGGGGCGAGAGGCGCCCGCATCCCGTAGGCAATGCCGGAGGCGCCCGCGGGTGAAAAAGACAGAATGACAGAAATGACTCTAAAATTAATTCTGCTATGCAGTTTAGTCCAAAACTAACGGAATCAGTTAGGAACTTAACGGAAGTAACAAAAATTAACAAAAACAAGTTAAATAAAAATACTATGTATGCAATCGGGGTGAGAGGTCCAAGGCGGGGTGTCTACACTATCCTCAAAGTCTCTCAAAAGGGATGTCAAAAAGCCCTCTTGTCATGTGTGCCCGTACTCGTTCCCCCAATCAAGGATGGACCTTTCTCGCAATCAATGATGGCACTCTAGGGGCTACGGTCAAGTCTTAAAGGCTCCCTCGGCAAGAAGCAATTCACTTCAATGTCCCCAACAACATTTGAAGCTTTATACCGAAAGGTCTCAAGGGGCTTCGCAATCTACAATCTTTTGGGCTACGGCATTACAGTGATACAAGCAAAGGGCAATATTGGGGCTTCGCAATTAACAAGCTTTTGGGCAGTGGTACCCGAGCAATGCAATTTGGGAGTAGTCTTATGGCTCCATGAAAGGGATCAAACTTCAATGGTCCCTCAACACTTCCAGTCAAAAGGCCTCTTGGTTTTAAATGAAGGCTCCGATGATATGAATGAATTTGATGATTCTTGTTAGAACTCACAGCGAGATTCTGAAGGAAGTCTTAGAGAAAAGGAAAAAGATTCAATATGCTAGACTCACCCGGCTGAGTTATAGCGGGCAATGCCAATATGTTAACTCTGTAAGCAGAGTTACGGCCAATCCCAATGTTTCTGCAATACAACACCCCCTTCTCCAAGATCAAAAGCACAGGCTGCATCCGAAGATCCGTCGTCGGTTCAACTCAAGAAGACTCGAGCAAACATACCGTTTGAGACTTTATCACACCAAGACCTTATCATCTGCAACAACATCACTATCTCCCACGAGACGTCTCCCGAAGACCGTACTACATTTTCAACATGGACCTTCCGCCATTTGGGTATCAACCACAAAAAGGGCCATCCATCTCCAAGAAAGAGAAAGAAGGAGATCGCCTTCAAGAGTTCCTCCCAATAGCGCCATCCGCTCCCAACATAATGCTAAGCCGATTCCAAGAAAATTTGAGGCTTCACACCGAAAGGTCTCCACATCCCGCCATCTATAAACTTGATAAGCCCATGACATTTGGGGCTTAGCGATCTCTCAAAGCTTGGTATCAATGATCTTCTCTTGGGGATTGCCCACGTCGACAACAAAAGACAGTTTATTTGAATGGGCTAAGAGTTGATTCATCTTGGGGCTTCATAAGCCACTCAAAGTTCAGCATTCGAGGGGCTTTACAGTCAGCAACCCCTTGGCATCTCGGCATCAATAGTCCTTTTGAAGCCCCATAAACGACAAATCTCTTGGGGCTAGACATCAATTTTCGTTGGACACCGCGGCGATAACATTCACGCGAGGCAATCCGGACTTCGATCGAACATGACTTGATCTTGGGTTGGCTTTACAAACACACAATGGTCAAAATGGTTCACCCACGAACTAAAAAAAAATATAGTCTTTTTCCCACATGTGTACATATTCTATTCCTACAAAAAGACAAAAAGAAATTTCTTTTTCTTTTTTCCTTATCCCCTTTCTTGCGCAAAATTATGTGTTTCCTTTTTGCTTTGCTCCTAGCATTCTCCCCCCAACATTCTCCATCATCCTTGAACTACGCTGGTCTGATTCCTTTCAAGGGATACGTAGGCAGCCTTTTGGCAAGACCAACCCATTATCCAGAATACCATCTCGCCGACACTCCTTCAAAGGCTAGAACAATTCATCACCATCAACATCATTATTCTCCATCCAAAGCATGGACATTCTTCATCAAAAGCATCAACATCCTTCAGCAATCCATCCCCAATCAAGCGGCAATGGTAAGTGAAGGTATGAACATCATTCATCTCAAGCAATCTCCACTTTCAAAAATCACTTCACACACAGAATCACTTTACTTCTCTCTCATACAAACTGCTTTCAAATCACATCACACCACAAGCACAATTTCCCTCATAACTGCCATTTCACATCCCATACATGTCACAAGCACATATACCTGCAAAGCACACACTTAACAGGTACCACCACAAGGTCAACATCATCTACAATTCAAGGCACTTCATCCCCAGCAGAAAGTGATCCGCCGTCAACTACGCCTGCATCCCACAGAGTCAAACAATTACAGTTCAATGACAACAACTCAGTCCATGGTGAGCCGCAAAATCACCACCTCCCCGTCAAGCAACACAAAAATATCACATATAGGCAGACGGAGCCTCGGATCCCGCCATCAGCAAACGGATCCCGCCTTAGCAAACGGATCCCGCCTTAGCAGACGGATCCCGCTTCAGCAAACGGATCCCGCATCAGCAAACGGGTCCCGTATCAGCAAACGGATCCCGCCTTAGCAAACGGAACCCGCCTTAGCAAATGGATCCCACCTCCAGCAAACGGATCCCGCCTCAGCAAACGGATCCCGCCTCAGCAAACGGATCCCGGATCCCACATCAGCAAACGGATCCCGCTTCAGCAAACAGATCCCGCATCAGCAAACGGATCCCGCATCAGCAAACGGATCCCGCATCAGCAAACGGATCCCGCCTCAGCAAACGGATCCCGCCATCAGCAAACGGATCCCGCATCAGCAAACGGATCCCGCCATCAACAAACGGATCCCGCTTCAGTAAACGATCTCGCATCAGCAAACGGATCCCGCTTCAGCAGACGGATCCCGCTTCAGTAAAACGGATCCCGCCATATCCTTTCTATATTAATAAAGCCGCTCACACAGGGAGCGCACCCCTATCCTTCGCAAATTTCAAATTCATATTTTATCGAGTCTTTGTTTTCTCTTGTCGATGTCCTCGGCGGTTGTCTTTCTTTCGTCGACGCGTTTTGCTTCGCAATCCACGTCGCCGAGGGGCTCTATAGACACCCCGCCTTGGACCTCTCACGTCCCGATTGCATACACATTTCTTTGTCTTCCCCTTTTCTATTAAGTTTTGTTACTTTTTGTTAACTTTCGTTACTTTCTGTTAAGTTCTCGACTTACTTCGTTAGTCTTGGATTTGACTAAGTGACAAAGTCAACCTTGAGTCGTTGTTTCACTTGTTTTTCGTTGACTTTCGTGGTGTTCGTTAAGTTTCTGACTGATTTCGTTAGTTTTGGGACTTAACTACATAACGGGGTTAACTTTTGGGCTGAAATTTGGATTCCCTGAAGATGGGAGGAGCGCGCCTCCGCCCTCCTTTATGGGATGCTCGCGCCTCCCATAGGGGGGGCGGGAGGTGCGCGCTTCCCACCTCCAGAATCCCAGATTTTGCCAAATTTCCCTATTTTTCTGATTTGTAACCCCCAAAGCCATTATGGCTTGGCTTGATCCGGGAAGGGCCATCCTTGTGACCACAAAGACCTTACCTAACACCTATAAAAACCCCTCCAATCCATCATTGGAAGAGGACTTTTCTTTTCACTCTCTTAACAAAAAGAGGAGGACTTTTCTTTTCACTCTCTTAACAAAAAGAGGAAGAATTCTTGAATCAAAAACACTTTAAAACACATAAAATCCATTTTCAAAGAGTGGTCACTATAGACAATTTGGTTCTTCCCCATTCAAGCACAAGGTACAATGTTCATTCTCTTATAAACTTTTAATCTCATCTTTATTTTCTCTCCTTGTTAAAATCTTTTTATTACACTATTCATCTTTAATGTGTATGCAATCTCCATAAAAGGGATACAACCAAAAGGCCACTTCACTATTGAAGTTTGGCCAAGGTTACATCCCAACATTTCAAATTCCACTTTAATTTTCATTTAATTTTTTCATGTAATTGTTTGGCATAATTGTTACATGTAATCTTTTAGCATAAATTAATAAATAAAAACAATTCTCTTTTATTTCCTTTTAATTTTCGCCTTTCTTTCTATTGTAATTGTTAGCACTTCTTACATTAATAATTGAAGGAACTTTTCTTTTTAGTGTTAGAACACCAAAAGTAGCAAGACCCGCGTAAGCGGGGCGGAGTGGGTGTTTAAGTACTTCCCACTCCATCACCTAACCCCCGAACCCCTCATCTCAAGAATATTTGGTTTCGTAATCAATAAAAAAAAGCTATTTTCTTAGATTTTCTCGCGTTCCTCTAAACGTGGGTGGCGACTCTTAAAATCAATTAGACATCCTAGGTAATTCACCGCTCTAGCCAAGCCGTGGTTCCCCGGGGTATCTACAGTTGTATATAAAATTTATGGACAATGATTGAAAAACTCGAATATGAAGAACAGAAAAACTAGAGACGCTATAGGCTATCTACAAGATAATATTTTCCCTATTATAATTTTGCAGACGGCTACACGAAAAAACTATCTTGGGGATGTAATGCCTATCACGATAAGAACATACACACTGCAATTTGTGTTGTTCTTGGAACCAAAGAACTCAAGACCAGAAAACTGTAAGAAATTCAGAAGAGAATTCTAGAAGGAGAGAAAGAGAATTGATTTTCGGTACACTTATCCATTAACGGCTCTCTAATTTAAATTACAGTTAAAAATTGTATTAATTAAACAAAAGCCGTTATTCTTCGTTATCTTTTAACCGTTCTTTTCTTTCTATATATATATACTCCAAACGAGGATGGTCATATATTTATAGGGGTAGAAAGATTGAAAAAGGTAGGATGAAAGAAACGTGGGAAAGATTAAAATCATTTGAAAAAGAGTTAGTGGGAAAATGAAATTTTCATACAAGGCTTTTAAGTTAATGGATAAAAAAGATGAAAAGGCCCAAGATAATTAATGGAAGCCCACATTTAGAAAACCCATATTTAAAAAATACTACAACAATAAGATCCTCAACCTAAAACTTAACTAGAATGATTATGAGAACAAATGCACTTTCAAGAGTACTCTTTTAATAGCTTTAAGACATTCACTAATAGAGAACAAAATTTTTAATAGCTCACTAATAGAGAACAAAAAGACCGACTATTTATATTTTGGGATAACATTATGATAAAATATCCGAGTTAGAAATGATTCGATACATAATTACTGAAGCCCATATATATAGATTGGGCATACAAATGCGAGTATGGTAATCTAATTGTTCTTAATCATTATTTCCAGTGAAGCTAATATCGTCTACAAAAAACTGTGCACTTGTGGTTCTGTTATTGTTGCATGATCCTTTGTACTTTTAAGACAAAGTCACTTTTCAAATTGTATACATACTGCTGTAGCCTGTAGTACATAAAAACGATTCAAATGTGAAATCTTTCATTACACATTTGCAAATCATCGTTGCGAAATTACAAACCCTCTGAGGGTAAATCAGGAAATGAAGAAACATTTGGCCTATTTCCAGTTGTTAGTGTCAAGAGCTAGCACCACATCAAAGCTGTACCGTCTGGTGGATACTAAAAAGAAAGAGCTGATTGTAAAGATATCGCGTGGGGTCCAGGAAGACCCGTGCCAATATGAGGAAGTGTGTAACTATTAATCAACTACAAAATGAAGAAGGCCTAAAGCAAGAGAGAAGGGTCTTCTAGGATAGCCACAGACAACCTGCTTCATAACAATCATGTACACGTTCCCATTAACGCGTGATGATATGAGGCAAGTCATCCTTGGCTACCAAAAAAGACCGTTTTATCTCATTTTAGACCCATCTTCCAATAAAAATTGTCAGGCAGTCCCTGACAGTGAATATCTGGACTGTCTTCCTGCTAAGATATGTAAGACCTCTTTTCCTTTCTCGGGTTGTGTTGCTGTTTCTCGATCTTTGTTGACTTACTATATATAGACACTTTGTCCAAAAAAATATGTTACTTGTAATAGAATTTGACGTACGCATCAGCATTATGGATATAGTTGCTTCCTATCTTTCGGAATACATTCTCGATAGATGACAGTTTGAATGGAATCGATTTCATGTGTCGCCTTGCACGATTGTGGAGTTTGAAGACTAGATTCTCTTCAAGCTTCAATTCGGGTAAGTTGATCACTTACAGAACTGGGACATTATGATCATGAACCAACTTGCAAAGAATCAAGTTCTCTTAGCATTTGACATTCTCAAGATATATGCATTGCTCTTCCAATAAAACTTTGTCAGGGCAATGCTCCTATTCATGCAAGAGAATATCTGCACTATCGTCCTTTTAAGATATGTAACACCCTGTTCCTTGACTCTGGCTGTGTTCTTGACCATTGTTGACTTGCTATATATAGACATTTAGTCAACGAAATGTTACTTGTAATAGAATGTTGACGCACGTATGAGCATTATGGATATAGTTGCGTCCTATTTTTTTTTGGACTAGGTTCTCAACAGACAGTTAAATGGATCGAATGGAATCATGTTAGCAAACTGGACTTGTAAGCTGCATAGTTTGTATCTCTCCTAAGCATACCGTACAAGCTAAGAAAAGACAAATTTGGATTTATAAACAAGTGTGATAAGTTCTACAAGTTCTGTTACCACTAATGTTCCAACTCAAACATGAATTCCACTTATCTTATACGCCAATTGCCATTATGCCACAAAGACAATGGAATTAAAATACATTTCGCAGTCATAGTCGCAAAACATGATCATGTATGCATACATTAACTTAGACGAAATTCTTTTACACAAAAGTTTGATGCAACTTCCTTGATTGGAACTTAACCTAGAAAGTAAACAAACAAGTTCCATGGTCTAGCTAGCCACAAGTTACTTCTGACAAGCCAATGAACGGTCCTTGAGCATCTCAACAACTTTTCTCATGGATGGCCGGTTAATGGGAAATGCTGTAATACAAAGAAAAGCTACATTCAAAACCCTCTCAATATTCTATGATCAATAAGCTCATCTAACTTTGCCCAACCTTTTTCACCAAAAGACGAAATAGCACCACGCCAAAGCTATATACATCACTCTTCTCAGTAATTTTCAGCGTGTAAGCATATTCTGCAAGATGTTCAAAGCAGTAAGGACGTTTAGTAAATGTGATGAGTAAGAAACAAAAATGATCATCTCTCATCACTTACCAGTAAGATCAACAATAAGAAAGCGAGTAACAATGGTGGATCTGGTGCAAGAGCTATGTTAACAGACTGGTATGCTCAGAAATTGCTTTCAACATACAGTGTTCATGCACAAGAAATTGCTTTTAACATATACAGTGGAGTTTTTTTTTCAATTAATAACTTCAGTTCCTAAATGCATTATAAAAACCTCATTTTCAGGTTTAGATTGTAATAACAAGGTCTTACCTGGAGGCGATGCAACAAATACATCAAAAAGAGGTGCACAAACACCACCAGCAAGTAATTTCAAAATTAGCAAAATCTTAGATAGAATTTGGAACTTAAATTTCATAATGTCACCAAGTAGAAAAGCAGGAGAAGCCGAGCAGTTGGGTACCGCCAGAGGAATCTTGTGCCCCTGACAGCACAAAAAGCAAGAAGTTTTGCTGCCTTCTGCAACTGAATTAGACAAGTATATGGACAGAAATCAGAACGATTGTAACGCCCGTCACATTTGCATGAATTCCATAAATATAGCATTGACGTGCTTGCATTTTAATAAGATTAAGAAAAACTAGAGACGCTATAGGCTATCTACAAGATAATATTTTCCCTATTATAATTTTGCAGACGGCTACACGAAAAAACTATCTTGGGGATGTAATGCCTATCACGATAAGAACATACACACTGCAATTTGTGTTTTTCTTGGAACCAAAGAACTCAAGACCAGAAAACTGTAAGAAATTCAGAAGAGAATTCTAGAAGGAGAGAAAGAGAATTGATTTTCGGTACACTTATCCATTAACGGCTCTCTAATTTAAATTACAGTTAAAAACTGTATTAATTAAACAAAAGCCGTTATTCTTCGTTATCTTTTAACCGTTCTTTTCTTTCTATATATATATACTCCAAACGAGGATGGTCATATATTTATAGGGTAGAAAGATTGAAAAAGGTAGGATGAAAGAAACGTGGGAAAGATTAAAATCATTTGAAAAAGAGTTAGTGGGAAAATGAAATTTTCATACAAGGCTTTTAAGTTAATGGATAAAAAAGATGAAAAGGCCCAAGATAATTAATGGAAGCCCACATTTAGAAAACCCATATTTAAAAAATACTACAACAATAAGATCCTCAACCTAAACTTAACTAGAATGATTATGAGAACAAATGCACTTTCAAGAGTACTCTTTTAATAGCTTTAAGACATTCACTAATAGAGAACAAAATTTTTAATAGCTCACTAATAGAGAACAAAAAGACCGACTATTTATATTTTGGGATAACATTATGATAAAATATCCGAGTTAGAAATGATTCGATACATAATTACTGAAGCCCATATATATAGATTGGGCATACAAATGCGAGTATGGTAATCTAATTGTTCTTAATCATTATTTCACAGTGAAGCTAATATCGTCTACAAAAAACTGTGCACTTGTGGTTCTGTTATTGTTGCATGATCCTTTGTACTTTTAAGACAAAGTCACTTTTCAAATTGTATACATACTGCTGTAGCCTGTAGTACATAAAAACGATTCAAATGTGAAATCTTTCATTACACATTTGCAAATCATCGTTGCGAAATTACAAACCCTCTGAGGGTAAATCAGGAAATGAAGAAACATTTGGCCTATTTCCAGTTGTTAGCGTCAAGAGCTAGCACCACATCAAAGCTGTACCGTCTGGTGGATACTAAAAAGAAAGAGCTGATTGTAAAGATATCAAATGAAATGAGCAAAAAACAAGGCAACCTGATGCTAAAAGAAGAGCTCTCTCTATGCGTGGGGTCCAGGGAAGACCCGTGCCAATATGAGGAAGTGTGTAACTATTAATCAACTACAAAATGAAGAAGGCCTAAAGCAAGAGAGAAGGGTCTTCTAGGATAGCCACAGACAACCTGCTTCATAACAATCATGTACACGTTCCCATTAACGCGTGATGATATGAGGCAAGTCATCCTTGGCTACCAAAAAAGACCGTTTTATCTCATTTTAGACCCATCTTCCAATAAAAATTGTCAGGCAGTCCCTGACAGTGAATATCTGGACTGTCTTCCTGCTAAGATATGTAAGACCTCTTTTCCTTTCTCGGGTTGTGTTGCTGTTTCTCGATCTTTGTTGACTTACTATATATAGACACTTTGTCCAAAAAAATATGTTACTTGTAATAGAATGTTGACGTACGCATCAGCATTATGGATATAGTTGCTTCCTATCTTTCGGAATACATTCTCGATAGATGACAGTTTGAATGGAATCGATTTCATGTGTCGCCTTGCACGATTGTGGAGTTTGAAGACTAGATTCTCTTCAAGCTTCAATTCGGGTAAGTTGATCACTTACAGAACTGGGACATTACGATCATGAACCAACTTGCAAAGAATCAAGTTCTCTTAGCATTTGACATTCTCAAGATATATGCATTGCTCTTCCAATAAAACTTTGTCAGGGCAATGCTCCTATTCATGCAAGAGAATATCTGCACTATCGTCCTTTTAAGATATGTAACACCCTGTTCCTTGACTCTGGCTGTGTTCTTGACCATTGTTGACTTTCTATATATAGACATTTAGTCAACGAAATGTTACTTGTAATAGAATGTTGACGCACGTATGAGCATTATGGATATAGTTGCGTCCTATTTTTTTTTGGACTAGGTTCTCAACAGACAGTTAAATGGATCGAATGGAATCATGTTAGCAAACTGGACTTGTAAGCTGCATAGTTTGTATCTCTCCTAAGCATACCGTACAAGCTAAGAAAAGACAAATTTGGATTTATAAACAAGTGTGATAAGTTCTACAAGTTCTGTTACCACTAATGTTCCAACTCAAACATGAATTCCACTTATCTTATACGCCAATTGCCATTATGCCACAAAGACAATGGAATTAAAATACATTTCGCAGTCATAGTCGCAAAACATGATCATGTATGCATACATTAACTTAGACGAAATTCTTTTACACAAAAGTTTGATGCAACTTCCTTGATTGGAACTTAACCTAGAAAGTAAACAAACAAGTTCCATGGTCTAGCTAGCCACAAGTTACTTCTGACAAGCCAATGAACGGTCCTTGAGCATCTCAACAACTTTTCTCATGGATGGCCGGTTAATGGGAAATGCTG
This sequence comes from Campanula takesimana, assembly GCA_026119855.1. Classification (NCBI taxonomy): domain Eukaryota; kingdom Viridiplantae; phylum Streptophyta; class Magnoliopsida; order Asterales; family Campanulaceae; genus Campanula; species Campanula takesimana. Next base: position 1,141,352 of record JAOWBW010000211.1, on the reverse strand, counting down.
TAATACAAAGAAAAGCTACATTCAAAACCCTCTCAATATTCTATGATCAATAAGCTCATCTAACTTTGCCCAACCTTTTTCACCAAAAGACGAAATAGCACCACGCCAAAGCTATATACATCACTCTTCTCAGTAATTTTCAGCGTGTAAGCATATTCTGCAAGATGTTCAAAGCAGTAAGGACGTTTAGTAAATGTGATGAGTAAGAAACAAAAATGATCATCTCTCATCACTTACCAGTAAGATCAACAATAAGAAAGCGAGTAACAATGGTGGATCTGGTGCAAGAGCTATGTTAACAGACTGGTATGCTCAGAAATTGCTTTCAACATACAGTGTTCATGCACAAGAAATTGCTTTTAACATATACAGTGGAGTTTTTTTTTCAATTAATAACTTCAGTTCCTAAATGCATTATAAAAACCTCATTTTCAGGTTTAGATTGTAATAACAAGGTCTTACCTGGAGGCGATGCAACAAATACATCAAAAAGAGGTGCACAAACACCACCAGCAAGTAATTTCAAAATTAGCAAAATCTTAGATAGAATTTGGAACTTAAATTTCATAATGTCACCAAGTAGAAAAGCAGGAGAAGCCGAGCAGTTGGGTACCGCCAGAGGAATCTTGTGCCCCTGACAGCACAAAAAGCAAGAAGTTTTTGCTGCCTTCTGCAACTGAATTAGACAAGTATATGGACAGAAATCAGAACGATTGTAACGCCCGTCACATTTGCATGAATTCCATAAATATAGCATTGACGTGCTTGCATTTTAATAAGATTAAGAAAAACTAGAGACGCTATAGGCTATCTACAAGATAATATTTTCCCTATTATAATTTTGCAGACGGCTACACGAAAAAACTATCTTGGGGATGTAATGCCTATCACGATAAGAACATACACACTGCAATTTGTGTTTTTCTTGGAACCAAAGAACTCAAGACCAGAAAACTGTAAGAAATTCAGAAGAGAATTCTAGAAGGAGAGAAAGAGAATTGATTTTCGGTACACTTATCCATTAACGGCTCTCTAATTTAAATTACAGTTAAAAACTGTATTAATTAAACAAAAGCCGTTATTCTTCGTTATCTTTTAACCGTTCTTTTCTTTCTATATATATATACTCCAAACGAGGATGGTCATATATTTATAGGGGTAGAAAGATTGAAAAAGGTAGGATGAAAGAAACGTGGGAAAGATTAAAATCATTTGAAAAAGAGTTAGTGGGAAAATGAAATTTTCATACAAGGCTTTTAAGTTAATGGATAAAAAAGATGAAAAGGCCCAAGATAATTAATGGAAGCCCACATTTAGAAAACCCATATTTAAAAATACTACAACAATAAGATCCTCAACCTAAAACTTAACTAGAATGATTATGAGAACAAATGCACTTTCAAGAGTACTCTTTTAATAGCTTTAAGACATTCACTAATAGAGAACAAAATTTTTAATAGCTCACTAATAGAGAACAAAAAGACCGACTATTTATATTTTGGGATAACATTATGATAAATATCCGAGTTAGAAATGATTCGATACATAATTACTGAAGCCCATATATATAGATTGGGCATACAAATGCGAGTATGGTAATCTAATTGTTCTTAATCATTATTTCACAGTGAAGCTAATATCGTCTACAAAAAACTGTGCACTTGTGGTTCTGTTATTGTTGCATGATCCTTTGTACTTTTAAGACAAAGTCACTTTTCAAATTGTATACATACTGCTGTAGCCTGTAGTACATAAAAACGATTCAAATGTGAAATCTTTCATTACACATTTGCAAATCATCGTTGCGAAATTACAAACCCTCTGAGGGTAAATCAGGAAATGAAGAAACATTTGGCCTATTTCCAGTTGTTAGCGTCAAGAGCTAGCACCACATCAAAGCTGTACCGTCTGGTGGATACTAAAAAGAAAGAGCTGATTGTAAAGATATCAAATGAAATGAGCAAAAAACAAGGCAACCTGATGCTAAAAGAAGAGCTCTCTCTATGCGTGGGGTCCAGGGAAGACCCGTGCCAATATGAGGAAGTGTGTAACTATTAATCAACTACAAAATGAAGAAGGCCTAAAGCAAGAGAGAAGGGTCTTCTAGGATAGCCACAGACAACCTGCTTCATAACAATCATGTACACGTTCCCATTAACGCGTGATGATATGAGGCAAGTCATCCTTGGCTACCAAAAAAGACCGTTTTATCTCATTTTAGACCCATCTTCCAATAAAAATTGTCAGGCAGTCCCTGACAGTGAATATCTGGACTGTCTTCCTGCTAAGATATGTAAGACCTCTTTCCTTTCTCGGGTTGTGTTGCTGTTTCTCGATCTTTGTTGACTTACTATATATAGACACTTTGTCCAAAAAAATATGTTACTTGTAATAGAATGTTGACGTACGCATCAGCATTATGGATATAGTTGCTTCCTATCTTTCGGAATACATTCTCGATAGATGACAGTTTGAATGGAATCGATTTCATGTGTCGCCTTGCACGATTGTGGAGTTTGAAGACTAGATTCTCTTCAAGCTTCAATTCGGGTAAGTTGATCACTTACAGAACTGGGACATTACGATCATGAACCAACTTGCAAAGAATCAAGTTCTCTTAGCATTTGACATTCTCAAGATATATGCATTGCTCTTCCAATAAAACTTTGTCAGGGCAATGCTCCTATTCATGCAAGAGAATATCTGCACTATCGTCCTTTTAAGATATGTAACACCCTGTTCCTTGACTCTGGCTGTGTTCTTGACCATTGTTGACTTTCTATATATAGACATTTAGTCAACGAAATGTTACTTGTAATAGAATGTTGACGCACGTATGAGCATTATGGATATAGTTGCGTCCTATTTTTTTTGGACTAGGTTCTCAACAGACAGTTAAATGGATCGAATGGAATCATGTTAGCAAACTGGACTTGTAAGCTGCATAGTTTGTATCTCTCCTAAGCATACCGTACAAGCTAAGAAAAGACAAATTTGGATTTATAAACAAGTGTGATAAGTTCTACAAGTTCTGTTACACTAATGTTCCAACTCAAACATGAATTCCGCTTATCTTATACGCCAATTGCCATTATGCCACAAAGACAATGGAATTAAAATACATTTCGCATGTCATAGTCGCAAAACATGATCATGTATGCATACATTAACTTAGACGAAATTCTTTTACACAAAAGTTTGATGCAACTTCCTTGATTGGAACTTGTTGGGTATGCCCACATATATCTCAGTTTAATGTATTAGGATTTATTAGATTTGATTGATCCATCACCTAAGTTTTATTTCATGGACTTTAGACCCACATGTAAAAAGTATTTATACTTCATTTTTAGGGTGTCCATGTTATAGAATAGGCTTAGAAATAGGGCAAGAAGATCAAGTTTCAAGAAAAATCACTCAGTGAGTTTGAGCCGCGCTTATGCGCCTCCACGCGCCACGCGCACGCGCCTTCACTTTCGCGCCATGCGCCATTTAGAGCGCTCGCATAAGGATTCTTCATAAGATATGTTACGCGCCTCTGCGCCCCTTGTTTTAAGCACACGCTTACTGTGCGCCTATTGGCTCAATGCGCCTCTTGGCTCAAACGCGCCTCAAAGTATTTTTTTCAACACTCAGTGATTATTGAAGACTCAAAGACTTGAAGAGAATTCAAATTACGCCAATGATCCAACGGTGGTTAAAAGATGCATATGCGCCTAATCTGTTGACACGCGTCCAATAAACGGTCACTTATGTTGAGTGTCAAAATGGCCATAATATATGCATGCTCCAATCAACAAGCGACAGCTCATCTTATCCACAAGGATTTCCAACGGCTAGTTTTTTGAAGTTCACTATAAATACCCCATAACTTCAACATTTTGAAGTTGCTGAGTTTTGCTAAGAATTTCAAGAATTTCTCTCTCAAAGCATTTGTTGAAGATTTGAAGATTGCCTTCGTTTTTCCAGATTTCTCAAGAACATCTTCATACCTTCATCCTTAGCCCAGATCTTAAGCCTTAACACTTTAGTTCTTGTGCTCTCCATCTCAAAGATCTAAAGAGCCTTGATACTAAGAACACACACGCACCTCTTTAAGATTAATCATTTAGATTCATCTTTTAGAGATACACCGGTTATTGTTTGGATTTGTTCTTTCATAGTAATAGATCTTGAGTTAGTGTATAAGCTCAAACATTGTAATTTGTAACACTCACTCATTATATAAGATCTCGATTAGAAATCCAAGACTAACCATCTGGTAGAGGACGTAGATCTTTCATTGATCGAACCTCTCCAAATAGCTTGTGTTATTATCTTGTCATTTCTTTCAAGTTATTATTTTCACTCACTATTTGCTTGTTTACTCATTGTAGATTGATTGAACTGAATTGTGTTGTGTTGTTATATCATTTGCCTTAGTTCCTTATTTCACTCACTTTGAGCCAAAATACTTAGTGTGTGTGTTGCGCTCCCTTTATCACTTTGCGCCTATTTTCATTACAAAATTCCGCTGTGCATTTCACTCACTCACTTAGGCGCATTTCGTAACGCTTACTTGATAAAGTGCGCATTCGCAATTGAGTTTTTTCAAGGGTACGAAAAGAATTTTAAAAACAGCTATTCACCCCCCCCCCTCTAGCTATTTTTCATACCCTTGTTGCCTTTGGGACCAACAAGTGGTATCAGAGCAAACACCTTTATAAAACATTTTTCGTTTTTCAAGCTTAACAGCTTGGGTGCCGATTCTAAATGGCAAACTCAAAACCTATGGCAACTGCAAACTACACTCACGTTCCGGTCTTTGATGAAGATCATTTGACGTATGGAAATTCAGCATATTGACTCATCTCAACTCAATCGATGAAAGGCCCATGACACCGTCGTTTTATGGACCTTATATTCCGATGAAGGCGAATCCAAATCCACGCACCAACGCGCTCCAAACCTACTGTCCTAAAACCAAGGGAAGAATGGACCGAGGAAGACATTAGAAGAGTCGCAAATGATGGCAAAGCAAGAAACATTCTTCTAAGCACTCTAAGCACGGCGATGAAACAACAAGTCATGCATTGTGCTACTGCAAATGAGCTATGGGATGCTATTGAAGAGCATATTGAAGGAGACACCGTTTGCAAGGAGAACAAGAAATACGAAGTTCAAAAGAGATTCAACAATTTCTCTCAAACTCCCCGGTGAAAACTTAGGCAAACTTATGAACGCTGCTGTGAAATTATCAATCTATGTATTTCACTTGGCATGAAGTTTACCAACAAGATTGAATGTAAATTTTCTACAAGCTTTTGGATCAAGATACCTTCATAAATCTAGCGCTCTTGAAGACGCTGGAACTTTAGATGTTTGGACTTTAAGGAACCTATATGCAAATCTCAAAGTTTACGAACTCAAACTCCAACGAATCAGTGAAACTGAAGGAAAGTCAAAATCTATGGCTATGATGGCGCACAGAGAAGCCGCGCCTACTCCTGCGCCTACACCTGCGCCTGTACAAGATGAGAAAAGCTCCGATCCCAAAATTTCTACTTCTGAGCTATTAGACATGGATGATGAAGACTTCGCTTTATTGTGAAGAAATTCAAAAGTTCAGAAAATTCTCAAGACCCGGCTCAACCAACAAATTTCAAGGATCTACCAGCAAAGCTCCTCAAAAGTTTTCAAGGAGCAGTGATTCAAAAAGAAAAGAAGATCTTGGTTGTTTTAATTGCAGAAACCCGACATTTTGCATCAAGCTGGCCCGATCCCCAAATTTGAATATATGCAGAAGAAGAGCAGCCATACTCCTAAATTCACTCCCAAGTTCACTCGACACAAGGGAATGGTTGCTGAAGAAGAAGCACCAGCAAATGAGCACAATACTTGGATTGAAACAGACTCCGATGAGAGCGATGAAGATTCCGATGATGGACTTGTTTGTTGATGGCAAATGATGATGAAGTTGATGCTTATGATTCTGATGATGACTTCTCCAAAGATGTTCCCGATATGAATGCCTTGAACAAACCTATCAAGAAATCTGCAGGTTTTCAAGAAGCGAAAAAGAAGAAAGGACAACCATCAGCGAGCTCGTTGAACAAGGATTTCTCACTCCGGCTCAAAACGATGGTGGATTGTTATTCTCACGATGTGATCTTGGAGCAAGGACAAATTGAGAAAAGGAGCATACATTAGACCACAGGTTGAACCAACTGCTCCAATCTCCAAAATCAATGATGAAGTGATGTGACTGACAAGAAAAAATTGTCAAGAAGGCTGAAAAGGTAATCACTAGATTTGATAGTATGAAGAAGCTTTAGCACTATCATGTGATGAAATTCCCAGCTTAAGACCGAGAAATCTCTACTTAAATATGAACTCACCCTCCTTAAGGAGCAGATAAAGAGCATGACTCCTCTTACTGTAAAAACACTTTTCTAACAGAACATAACTCACTTCTTAAAGTTCAAAACGATGAATTGGTTGCTCAAATTACTGATCTTAAAAAGATTACAAATGAGTGTCCAATTCTCGTGTCACTATGGAGAATATATTTGAGTCCCAAAAAGTCAGTGGTGATAAAAGTGGCTTGGGATTCTCATCAACTAGTGACAACTTTAAATGTGATGTCTGTGCTGAAAGAGATAGTGAATTTACCAACCAACAAACTCTTGAAATTCCCAAGGAAAAACATTCTAATTCAATGGGTAAAGGACATGAAAAAGTCAAGAGACAAACATTCCATTATGTCTACCAAAGAAGCAATTTGGGAAAGCTAATGGGGAAAGATATAGCTACAGATGAACCATCTCCTAGCAAAATCATTCTTGAAAATAGGCGCGCTCCTTCTCCGAGTGCTCATTATGCGCCTAAGAGCCACGCGCCTCATCGCCGTGCGCCTCCTAGCCCTATGCGCCCTTCGAGAAAAAGCGCTCCAAAATTTCAAAAGAAAGATTTTGTTAAGTCTAGTTCATCTGACCCAAAGAAGAATGCCATCCCCAAGAAAAGTAAAGAGTTTGTGAAAACTCACGTGATTGGTGGCTTTCATCATTGTTCCATTTGTGATTGTTCAGGACACAAGGCCGTGGAATGCCTTTTGCGATTCACTCCCAATGCCAAAGGACGTAAAAATCCTAAGGTCAAGCAAGAGTGGGTTGTCAAAGTTGCTAACCCTAGGACCCAAAAGGAATAAAGGGGACCTGCTTAAAATGTCTATATTTCAGGTTCTTTGTTTCATGCTGGATCTTCAAAAGCTAGAAATTATGAATGGATTCTCGATAGTGGGTGTTCAAGACACATGACTGGAGATGAATCCTTATTAGAAGATGTCCATGAAGAAAGAGTCCCTCCGTAACATTTGGCGATAATAACAAAGGTCAAGTTGTAGCATATGGAAAGCTCAAGAAAGACAAAGTGTGCATTGAAAGAGTCTCACTCGTGGAAGGGCTCAAGCACAACTTATTATCCATATCTCAATTCTGCGACAAAGGATTAGAATGCCATTTACTTCAACGCAATGTCTTATCAAGAATGGCAAAACTGGAGCTATCTTACTCACGGGATATCGTAAGACAAATATTTATATTATTGATTTCATAGTATGAACTCTAGTACTAATCTTTGTTTTGTAGCAAAAAGTGTGAACGAAAATAGTTGGCTGTGGCACAAGCGCTTAAGTCACTTAAACTTCAAGTATCTATCTAACTCAGCAGGAACAATCTTGTCAAAGGACTTCCCAAGGTGCTGATCATCATGACAAAAAGTGCGCCGCATGTCAACTTGGCAAACAACCGAAGCAGTCATTTTCAAGCAAGTCAAATCCTTCAACTACAAGATGTTTGCAACTGCTTCACATTGATCTATTTGGACCAGTTTCCACCGCAAGCATTCGTAGAAACAAGTATACTCTAGTTGTTGGTGGATGATTATTCAAGATATACATGGGTAGAGATGATGATTACAAAAGATGATTGTTATGATATTCTCACTACCTTATTTCGACTGCTCCAAACCCAAAAGAGATGACATCGTTAGTGTTCGATCCGACAATGGAACAGAATTCAAGAACAACGGTGTTGCTCGATACTGTGAAGATCATGGGATAGATCACAACTTTTCAACCGCCGGAGTTCCTCAACAAAATGGCGTTGTTGAACGAAAGAATAGAACGTTGATTGAAGCGGGAAGACGATGATAGCTGAAGCTAAATTGCCTAAGTACTTTGGGAAGAAGCTATCAACACTGCATGTTTTACTCAAAATCGTTCCCTCATCAACAAACTTCACAACAAGACTCCGTATGAACTTTGGCGTGGTAGAACTCCCAACATTGCATTCTTCAAGATCTTTGGTTGCAAATGTTATATCCTCTACAACGGAAACGAACATAGAGGTAAATTCGATGCCAAAGCCGACGAAGGTATTTTTGTTGGGTATGCCAAACACTCTAAAGCTTTTCGTGTTTTCAATAGAACTACATTAGTGATAGTTGAATCTGTACATGTTACATTTGATGAACATTCTCTCCTTGAGCCACATTTGGCTCCAAATGTGCTGATGATTCTATTGAGTTAAATGATACAGGTGCTCCTATTTATGTTGCTCCCACTCAAGATCAGAATCTATCAACACAAGGAAATCCATCTACATCAAATGCACCTAATTCAATGTATAATGCGCCTGGTGAATCCTCTATTGCGCCTCACTCAAATGATGCGCCTCATGATTCCTCTTACGCGCCTATTTCTACTGCTGCATCTGGTGTAAACCCAAATTTCAATTCTGAGCCAGTTCAACCCCCAAATTTCAATGACTTTGAATCTGGTGAAGAGGTACCATTGAAGACCTTCAAATTACTACAACTCAACCTAACTTACCTCCTGAAATTCGTGAAGTTAGAGGTCACCCAATTGCTAATATCATCGGTGATCTACAAGTTGGTGTTCGTACAAGGAGAGCTACAAACTTGATGCTTACACTGCTTTTATCTCTCAAATTGAACCGAAGAAGGCTGATGAAGCGCTCCAAGATCCTAATTGGGTTGTTGCAATGCAAGAAGAACTCAATCAATTTGAACGATGTAAGGTTTGGACTCTTGTTCCAAGACCAAATGATCAAGGAGTGATTGGTACGAAATGGGTGTTCAGGAACAAGATGGATGAGAATGGAACCATCACGAGAAACAAAGCAAGATTGGTGCACAAGGCTATAGGCAAGAAGAAGGAATTGATTACGATGAAACTTTTGCGCCCGTAGCAAGACTTGAAGCTATCAGATTATTTCTAGCTTACGCCGCTCACAAGAACTTCAAGTTATATCAAATGGATGTGAAGAGCGCGTTTTAAATGGTGAACCCAAGAACAAGTCTATGTTGCTCAACCACCTGGGTTTGAAGATTCACAATTTCCAAATCATGTGTACAAACTCCAGAAAGCTTTGTATGGACTCAAACAAGCACCAAGAGCATGGTATGATACACTATCCAAGTTTCTCATCGAAACAGGCTTCACTCGCGGTAAAATCGATACAACTCTTTTCATTGCCAAACATAATGGTCATAAATTACTTGTTCAAATTTATGTTGATGATATTATATTTGGTTCTACTAATGAATTGTTGTGCAAGCGTTTTGAGAACTAATGAAGAGCAAGTTTGAAATGAGCATGATGGGAGAACTCACATTCTTCCTCGGGCTTCAAATCAAGCAAATGAGTGAAGGCATTTTTATCAACCAATCCAAATACACAAAGGACTTAATCAAGAAGTTTGGACTTGAGAACGCTAAATCATACGATACTCCAATGGCCACCGGCAACAAACTCGACAAAGATCTAAAAGGTAACGTGTTGATCAAACGCTCTATCGAGGTATGATTGGCTCACCCTTATCTTACTGCTAGCAGGCCCGATATTATGTTTAGTGTTTGTGTTTGTGCTCGTTATCAATCCGACCCTAGAGAAGCACACTTAATTGCTGTGAAACGTATTATAAGATATCTCTCTGGCACTGTTAACCTTGGACTTTGGTACACCAAAGATTCGAACTTTAAACTTGTAGGTTACTCAGATGCGGATTATGCAGCGTGCACAATTGATAGGAAAAGCACAAGTGGCACTTGTCATTTCCTCGGATATAGACTTGTGTCATGGGCGAGTAAGAAACAAGCTTCAGTATCTGTCTCAAAAACCGAAGCCGAATATATCGCTGCGGGAAGTTGTTGTTGTCAAATACTCTGGATGAAGCAGCAATGGTGGACTATGATATCATCGAAGAAAATTGTCCCATCTACTGCGACAATACATCAACAATTGCGGTTTCTGAAAATCCTGTCATGCACTCAAAGACCAAGCACATCGACATCAAATATCACTTCCTCAAAGACCACGTGGAAAAAGGCAATATTCATTTGGAACACGTGGGAACCGACTATCAAATCGCCGAATTCTAACTAAAGCACTTGACGCGAAACGGTCATGTTTTTGAGAGGTGAAATGGGTATGCTTGAACTCAACTAAATTCAATATAGTTTTGTCAATACTAATGATTTTATGTTGTGTTGAGTTATGAGTATATTAGGTACAAATGATTAAATCAATTTTCAAAAGTTTCAAGGAAATTATGCGCCATCTATGCGCCTTACTAACTGCGCGCCCATCTCTCGTTTTCTGCGCGCACAATATCTGCGCGCCTATCAATTCATGCGCGCGCTCAACCATCTTTGCGCGCCTTGATGTGTAATGCGCCTTGATGAATAATGCGCCTAGATGAGTATGCGCCTTGCTGAAGTAATGCGCCTCTTCATGCGCGCATTAACTATTGCGGCTCAATCATTTCTCAAATTCAATTTCAATGATTGAACGTAATAAATACACAAGTACCAGGTATGTTCATTCTGTTCATTTATTATAGGAATCTATGTCTTTTGACATTCCTTTAATTGTTCAAGGGTACTTGTGCAATTAAAATTTTTCTCGTTTTACGCTTTTCGAAAAATTTTATTTTCTGGGATATATTTCTTGCACCCCAAACTTACACCAAAATAGATGTTTTTGGTGTTTGTGCAAAATTAGTCAAAATTGCTCATACACTTAAAGGGAAAGTGGAGCAGTTTTTCAAAAACCTAAATGTCACATCATGACACTTTAGGTCATTCAGCCATTAATGCCCTTCAAATCCCAAAAATCCCTCATTAATGAATGTCCTTTTTGTCATGATGAGCCGCCATTTTCAAAATCCCTCATAAATGCAATCCTTTCAACTTCCCATCTTTTTAAATTTTTGACTGTTTTTTTTCTTCATATCAGTGCAAGTTTTTAATCCTAACCTATAAAAAACACATCAACACCTTACTCCCTCCTACCTACTCTATTTCTCTCTCTCTCCCCGTCTCACTCCCTCTCTCCCAGACTCGTCCTCTCTCTTCATCTTCATTTTTCTTCTTCATTTTACATTATATATATAAGTTTATGGGTCCTAAGAAAGCATCAACATCTACACAAGACGATATGGTATGAATTCTCAACCTTTAATCTCCTTATATTGTCTGTTTTTTTTTCGTCATTTTCAGTGATGTTTTTCGTTTTTTTTTAAAACCCGGATTCATTCTTTTTTGATTTCTCTTGATTTCTTGATCGATGATCCGTTTTCTATATCGTTTGTTGGGTGTGTTCTATTCTTGATTTCGAATCTTTTAAAACCAACATTTAACGATCAATGCTCTGTTTGTTACAAATCTGAGTTTTTGTTTTCAAAATTTTCAAAATTTCGGGCATTCTTTTGATCATTGTGCTTTCATTATTGATTTGTTCTTATTTTTGTTTGCATATTTAGATTCCTTGTCGTCATGCGGTCATTTTGATATATTATTTGTCTAGTTTGGTGAAGTTTCATGATTTTCGTGTTCTTGGTGTTCTTCGAGCATTCAAGGGTCGTTCTTCGTGTTCTTCGTCATTTATGCATGTTTTGGTCTCTAAAAATTTTCTAACTTGTTTTCGAAAATTTGAACTTTTTGATTTTCATTTCTTTCATTTGAATGCTTGTTGTTTGTTTTTCTTACTAAGTAAAAATTTTCACGTCATGCGCCTATGTACTTCTTTATGCGCCTATTTTTTATGCGCCTGAATGATTTATGCGCCTCTACTTGTATATGCGCTTAAATCATTCTGCGCCTAAAACCTATGCGCCTAACTTCGTACTTAGTCAAATTTCGTTGTTTTAATTTTTCCTTAGTATTCACATAGAACCATATTATGCGCCTTGTAACTCTATGCGCCTTCAATATTTTATGCGCCTAATTCAATCATGCGCCTTGATTCTCTATAATTTTGTGCGCCTGTTTCAATTATGCGCCTATATATTTCATGCGCCAATGTTACTTTGATCATTTTATGTTTCTATGCGCCTATATCACTTCTAACAATCATTTTTTTCAGGACCTTGCAAATTTCAAATTGAAGAAACTCTTGATCTATTGGAGTTATCTGGTGAAGTGATGGGAAGAGAAATAATAGAGACTCTGCGCGTCGCTGGTCTGCTCCCTTTATTCACCATGGACCAAGATTTCTTCTCTGCGCTCCTCGTGGATGAGTTCTTCTCCACTGCTGTTCTAGTGGAAATTGACGTAAATGGGCGCACTCACTACCGGATTGAGGCGCGCGTTCAAAATGTTGACGTCCATATTTCATCATCTGTGATTCGACACTTGCTCGGTTTTCCATCTACCGGTGAAGATCGCATTATTGGGCGCCCGATGACTTACTCAATTGATGATCAGAACAAGATGGCTGCCTCACTTCTAAATATTCCCACGCTTCAAAACAATATCAAAAACACCGAAATTCGAGATGGTGGAGAACTCTTGACTCACATCGCTCACTGGTGGGAACTTCAATAGTGTTCAAAACTGGGAACGTAAACCGATTCACGGTTGAACAATGGGAATACACAGCTGCTATCATGGCCAAGGAGAAGCTTCACTGGCCTCATATTCTGTTCAAGACTCTGCGTGAGCAAATTGATAAATTTGTGAAGAACAAAAGTGATGGAAAGACCCGATTCCGCTCACACTGCCTTATTCTCACAAAACTTTTTCTAACTTACCCTGAGTTAGTTAAGTTTTTGAATGAGAATCCGGAGTATAAGATCAACGATGTTCCAATGTTTGGTAAAGCTAGTTTGGACCTCAAGAAGCGCAGGAAGAAGCCCACAAAGCGCGCAAAAGGAATCCAAATCAAGACTGTTGAAGGCTTAGTAGATGAAGACACAGAGTCCGATGATGCGCCAGTCCTTAAAAGCGCACCATTATTAAAGAGCGCAGTAAAAGCAAGCGCTAGACAAAGCGCAGATCCAGTGCCAGGCGCAGATAAAAGCAAAGGCAAACGGGTAGTTGATGACCCTACTCCTGCGCCTGTCAAACGCACTAGATTTGAAACTGATGATGAGCGAGATCTGAGGCTAGCGCAGGAAGCCAGCAGGCTTGAGGCTCAACGAAAAAGAGATGAAGACTTTCTAGCCAAACAAGCTGCTGAGTCAGAAAAGTTAGAGCGCATGAAAGGCGCCGGATCAAGCGCAGATATTGAGAAAGGGCCTTCTGTTTCCGCGCCTTCCCAGCGCGCTCCTTCTCAACGCGCCCCCACTCCTCGTGCGCCCTCATTCAAATTTTAACCTTCCAATATGTCAAGGGTACAACTCCTCTCTGATTTCTTCGGCGATGACATTTCAGACATTGAGGAACCCGTTCAGGGGGAGCAAGAGACCATCCCTCAGCGCACTCCTTCTCCAGTTGCGCCTCCACCTGGACCAGATCCGATCTCAACAGAAACTTTTGATGTTGAAACAGTTGTTGTTGAAACTGTTGAAATTGAAACTGAAGATGAATTTGAGTCTCCTACTCATTCACCTCCTCCTGCGCCTCCATCTCCTTCTGCGCCCCTTCAAGATTCTGCGCCCCTTCAAGATGATGCGCCACTCTCTACCCCTGCGCCTCCTCCGTCTGCTCCTGATTTGAGCGAGGTACTTTCCATTCTTCATTCTTTACAGCAGGGGCAAGCCAATTTAGAGCAAGGACAGGCGCATATAAAGTCTCAATTTGAGCTTCTTACTTCCTTACTCACTGATCAATCTGAAGAGATTGCTGCCATTAAGGGGAGATGAACTCTCTCAAGGCCAAACTTTCTGCTCCTTCTCCTCCTCCGGCGCAGACTCAGGTTCAAGCTCATACTGACCAGGCGCAAACCACCGCTTCTGCGCCTACGTTCATACCTCAATCTGCTGCGTCTCAATCAAATATGAATGTGCTTGTATCTAAGTTGGATGTCCTGAAAGAGTTGGTCGTCACTCATTTCACTGCTGCTCACTCAAGCTCTGACAGACGCGCTGAACATTATTTCTTCAGATATTATCACGGCTCAAAATGCCATTGAAGCTCACATTCAAATCTTGGAAGAAAACATTTCACAGCAGCAGCAAATCACTCAGCGTTCCATTGATGAATACCAAAACATCAATGTGAATCACTTGAGTTATATTAGAGACGGTATTACTGCTACTCACTCCAGTGTCACGGACACTCAAGGGTTAGCGAACCGTAGTCATCAGCTCGCAAAGCAAATTCAGCGTTCTGTTTCAGAGATCGTTGAAGGATTGAAGGAAGATGATGCGCCTCCCAACCCTTAGCTTCTATTTTTTTGTAAATTTTTAGAACCTTTTGTAATAGAACAATCTCTTTTGTGATAGTGATTTTGTGCTTACTTGTTTTAGCACCTTTTGTTTTTGTTCTATTCAAAACTTGTAACTTGTAACTCTTACACCCCAAGTTTTAATGAGAACAATGCATCACTTATTATCAAACCTTGTTCACTCAAACTCCTTGTTTGTAGAACAATGAATATTGTTTAAATCCATATGCATCATATTGAATTGTTTCATACTTTCATGCATTAAGTTTAAACTTGGTTTAAACACATTTTCAAAACTAAAATTCATATATCATCTTGAATGTGTTAAACTGTTGTTTTTATCTTTCCATATGTAACTCTTTATTCTTATTGGAATAGATTAGGAATCTATATTTTGGACCAGTGTGTACATTAACTTGAGACATGAATTACCAATTTCATTCATTTGGACATGTTTTTATCAAGTATAATGTTTGTCCTTGATATAGTAGGTAATGGCATCAATCAAATAGGGGGAGATTGTTGGGTATGCCCACATATATCTCAGTTTTAATGTATTAGGATTTATTAGATTTGATTGATCCATCACCTAAGTTTTATTTCATGGACTTTAGACCCACATGTAAAAAGTATTTATACTTCATTTTTTAGGTTGTCCATTGTTATAGAATAGGCTTAGAAATAGGGCAAGAAGATCAAGTTTCAAGAAAAATCACTCAGTGAGTTTGAGCCGCGCTTATGCGCCTCCACGCGCCACGCGCCTTCCACTTTCGCGCCATGCGCCATTTAGAGCGCGCGCATAAGGATTTCTTCATAAGATATGTTACGCGCCTCTGCGCCCCTTGTTTTAAGCACACGCTTACTGTGCGCCTATTGGCTCAATGCGCCTCTTGGCTCAAACGCGCCTCAAAGTATTTTTTTCAACACTCAGTGATTTATTGAAGACTCAAAGACTTGAAGAGAATTCAAATTACGCCAATGATCCAACGGTGGTTAAAAGATGCATATGCGCCTAATCTGTTGACACGCGTCCATAACGGTCACTTTTATGTTGAGTGTCAAAATGGCCATAATATATGCATGCTCCAATCAACAAGCGACAGCTCATCTTATCCACAAGGATTTCCAACGGCTAGTTTTTGAAGTTCACTATAAATACCCCATAACTTCAACATTTTTGAAGTTGCTGAGTTTTGCTAAGAATTTCAAGAATTTCTCTCTCAAAGCATTTGTTGAAGATTTGAAGATTGCCTTCGTTTTTCCAGATTTCTCAAGAACATCTTCATACCTTCATCCTTAGCCCAGATCTTCAAGCCTTAACACTTTAGTTTCTTGTGCTCTCCATCTCAAAGATCTAAAGAGCCTTGATACTAAGAACACACACGCACCTCTTTAAGATTAATCATTTAGATTCATCTTTTAGAGATACACCGGTTATTGTTTTGGATTTGTTCTTTCATAGTAATAGATCTTGAGTTAGTGTATAAGCTCAAACATTGTAATTTGTAACACTCACTCATTATATAAGATCTCGATTAGAAATCCAAGACTAACCATCTTGGTAGAGGACGTAGATCTTTCATTGATCGAACCTCTCCAAATAGCTTGTGTTATTATCTTGTCATTTCTTTCAAGTTATTATTTTCACTCACTATTTGCTTGTTTACTCATTGTAGATTGATTGAACTGAATTGTGTTGTGTTGTTATATCATTTGCCTTAGTTCCTTATTTCACTCACTTTGAGCCAAAATACTTAGTGTGTGTGTTGCGCTCCCTTTATCACTTTGCGCCTATTTTCATTACTAAATTCCGCTGTGCATTTCACTCACTCACTTAGGCGCATTTCATAACGCTTACTTGATAAAGTGCGCATTCGCAATTGAGTTTTTCAAGGGTACGAAAAGAATTTTAAAACAGCTATTCACCCCCCCTCTAGCTATTTTTCATACCCTTGTTGCCCTTTGGGACCAACAGAACTTAACCTAGAAAGTAAACAAACAAGTTCCATGGTCTAGCTAGCCACAAGTTACTTCTGACAAGCCAATGAACGGTCCTTGAGCATCTCAACAACTTTTCTCATGGATGGCCGGTTAATGGGAAATGCTGTAATACAAAGAAAAGCTACATTCAAAACCCTCTCAATATTCTATGATCAATAAGCTCATCTAACTTTGCCCAACCTTTTTCACCAAAAGACGAAATAGCACCACGCCAAAGCTATATACATCACTCTTCTCAGTAATTTTCAGCGTGTAAGCATATTCTGCAAGATGTTCAAAGCAGTAAGGACGTTTAGTAAATGTGATGAGTAAGAAACAAAAATGATCATCTCTCATCACTTACCAGTAAGATCAACAATAAGAAAGCGAGTAACAATGGTGGATCTGGTGCAAGAGCTATGTTAACAGACCGGTGTGCTCAGAAATTGCTTTCAACATACAGTGTTCATGCACAAGAAATTGCTTTTAACATATACAGTGGAGTTTTTTTTTCAATTAATAACTTCAGTTCCTAAATGCATTATAAAAACCTGATTTTCAGGTTTAGATTGTAATAACAAGGTCTTACCTGGAGGCGATGCAACAAATACATCAAAAAGAGGTGCACAAACACCACCAGCAAGTAATTTCAAAATTAGCAAAATCTTAGATAGAATTTGGAACTTAAATTTCATAATGTCACCAGGTAGAAAAGCAGGAGAAGCCGAGCAGTTGGGTACCGCCAGAGGAATCTTGTGCCCCTGACAGCACAAAAAGCAAGAAGTTTTGCTGCCTTCTGCAACTGAATTAGACAAGTATGTGGACAGAAATCAGAACGATTGTAACGCCCGTCACATTTGCATGAATTCCATAAATATAGCATTGACGTGCTTGCATTTTAATAAGATTGAGATGCAACATTTGTGCATATTTACGTGCTAGCTTTATAGTATAAACTTGAACATAATTATGTGTTCATGTGTTAATTCTCATTTTAACATTTTAATAGGAAATGTTAAAAACAATAATGTGACAATGAGTTGAAATAGTAATTCGCGTCTAGCTTTGGCACATTGTACGAAAATAGTCATAATTCTTTGTAGAAAAATCTGAATCCAAATCCGAAAAAATGATAGTTAAATTAGACATCTAAAGCTTTCAAAAAAATATTTATTTGCTGAATATGGCTTAGTAAAACGTTTAACATAAGCTATTTAACTTGATAGTAATTTCAGCAAATCACTTTTGGTTAAATTGATTGACTTTTGACTAGCCTATACAAGATTGCCACCTCACCTAGTGTCTAATTCTCATTGGTCACTCAAGACTTTGTGCTGGTTATGCTTGCTTGTGCTAACCATTTGGTTGTTATTATATTATTCATGTCCTATTTTAATTACAAAGCCAAGTGAAAAATGTAGAAGTCTATTACAATTGACTTAAAACAAAACGTTCTTTGACTTTTGCAACATCGGTGGCCCACTCTCACCGACTCTATAAACTTATAATCTGAATTTTTCTTCATAGCTAAGTATTGTGGCCTAAGAGAATATACCAAAAACCCTTCTCTCCTTGTTTTTCCTTCGTAACTTCTGCCTTCAATATTGACTAAATTATGTAATGATTTATGTCCATTTAACTTCGTGCGATTTCCATACTAGCTTGGATGATCACTACAGTTCGCACAAAATTCATTTTAATCGGTAGTATTCTCCCATCTCAAGTTAGTAAGTTACCCATTTCCCCCTTTAATTATAGTTTTGTGCATAAATGCTATAAATGATGCTTTTATTGTCATCTATGAAATTGTGAATATTAATTGTGATGTTTGTTACTCCGTATTTTGTTAATATGTAATTGTATATAGATACTCCCTCCGTTCCGGGTAAGTTGCAACAATTTTCCATTTTGGGCATTCCACTTAAGTTGCAACAATGCTAAATAAGGAAACTCTTTATTACTTTTATAATCCTCCACTCATTCTCTCTCTTCCTCCCAACCACTCATTATTCTCCACTCATTCTCTCTTTTCCTCCCAACCACTCATTATTCTCCTTTCTTAATTTTTGTGGTTCCCCTTCCATGTTGCAACTTACCGGGAACGGAGGGAGTATTACTTAGTTAAATGGACCTAAATAATTAGAATTGTTGCTTGTAATAATAATTTTGGGATGATAGAATGGCGGTAGTATAACTAGTAATTAGGACCTAAAATTAGTAAAAGACTCGACGGAGTCGTATAGGGCGTAGTAAAATTACCCCGTACTATAAATAAGTTCCTAAATCAAATTAGGAGCGATCAAATTATAATTGTGATTATACGCGTGTTAAGTAACGGTGAGTAGGTACAATATGACATGCACTATTACGTGTTTGAGTCTAATACTTATGTGCTCATATTTGGATTGGTTATGTTAAGATGGACACTTTATGTGCCATATGGTTGATTGATATTTGTGTATGGTTACATGTTGATGTTGAGAAATATGATGCAATTGCTCATGTGAAATATGAAAAGGCCACTACTTTTGGGCATAAGTTGAATTGGTTTAGGACAAGTAAACATCTACTTGTGCATTTGAGTCCAGCTGGCATATGTGTTTGGGGGTGTATTGATGTACGGTTATTGCGAGAGCCGGGGCAAAGTAATAACCGTGGGTCTATACATCTGTGACCTTTCCCCTCCGGTGGCCACGGTTGGGGTTTATAGCCCCACTATTATAGCAATAGCGTAACTTTGGTAAGCTAGTTTCCCGTGGCTAGTTGCTGGGCTGTAGGGGCCAGCACGTCACGTGGCGTGAATACGAATACCGGTTCACAACTGAGTTAGTCTTAGCATGTGGATGCGACACATATCGCATGTGGGTGCTGCACATACAGCACATGTACGAGAGGAGGAATAATGCGTGCATTGAAGATGATCAAAGGGTTTTCCTGATCCCGTATCCTTTGTAATGTGTTTACTTCAGCTATTATGTGATGCTTGATGAGTTGAGATTGTTTCCAATGTTATATGATATCTGTTTATTATTAACAATGCTTTCCTATTTTGTTACATTGTTATATGCATGATAACATGTCATTTAGTTGCATTAGTAACTTACTGAGTTTCAACTCACCCCGTTTCCTTTATTGTTGTTTTCCTTAGATCGCAGTGAGGCTGGGGAAGCAACTCATTGAGTCCGTAGGTTGGTGAGGAGCCTCTGGTAGTTGTTCTTTTGGGGTAGTTGTTTTTGGTGTTTAGTATTTTGCTTTTGGCGAGGCCGTGGTGGTACAATGTTACATAAATACTGTTATGTTTTGGGTAGAATGTATGGTTCTTGTTTTTGGATTATAGACTCTTCTACATGGGTAAAGTTGTCTCCGAGCTAAAAGCTCGTTGAGGTGTTGTTTGTTGGTATTGTCGTAGTTTGGTTCCGGCTTTTGGGTAGCCGATGTTGTGTATTTCGTATACATTATACAGGTTTATGGCACTATGTTGATTTTATAGCAGAGTTCACGCACCTGGTTCGTGGTACCATATAGGACCTCGGGACTCGGGTCGCGTCAACGATAATCTACAAGAAAGGAAGAAATGTAACATTATCAGTTCTGCTATAATCTGGGGCTCTACAAATCACCACACCAAAGTACAAGTTACAAGCTGCAGAAAGCGAATGACATTTCTAGTAACAAGTTGTTGTTGTCCGCACCAAAATGGTTCAGTAAAATGAAAGCGCGTAAAGTTTTATGCACCATGCCGAGAGAAGAACTGGCACCTTGTAGATACTTGAAAGTGACAAATGCAGTTTTCCCTCCTTCATTCTCAGTTCTCACTAACATTAATTCAAAATCAAAGAGGAGGGTGTCATTAAATTTTGCAGTTCCAGGACTGGATTTCATCTGTAAAGAATATGTAGCAGAGGGAAAAACTTCATATTTTCTATGAGATTTCTCCTGTTGAGACAAGAAAGTCATTGTGCTACTGGTGACTTGGCAGAGAGAGTTACTGCAACATGAAAAAGATGGATCTCAATATCATAATGCTAGAAGCAGCATGCCATGCAAGGAATTAAATTATTATTATGCAGAAACCAGCGTTAAAATTTAAAGACGCAATGCAACAGCATAATAAGCTAGGTGCTACTAGTACATAGTCCTCAAGTACATCACATTAGCTGCCATATTATTTAAAGAGGACATTATCTTGTGAATAGTGATTTAAAATTCAGAGAATGTAATATACCAAATCATATTTAGCGATCCTTTACGTAATTGTAAGCAATTTTTCCCAAACTATTATTCCAGATGGGAAGTATGAGTATTCAGATGACATTTTACAGTGTTAAATACGTACCTTTGTTCAATTCAGGCCTAGACCTGATATTGTATTCTCTGTGAGGGTAATTTCCAGATTCACGCATAGTCCTACAAAGCAACTTTCAGGTTAATTTAATCATACTAATGAAAAACTTAAACTTGTGTTTGATCCGCCATCAACAATGATATCAATAGCAAAGTATTGGATTTTCATTAGGATAATTATACTAATCTAAAATTGTTATTCAAAGTTCATTCCTAATAACGATAAAAAAAGTGGGAACAACATTTTGGGACGGAGGGAGTACTGATTACAACAATCATGTACTTAGTTTTCAAGTATACGTGGCGCATCGAGAGAGAGAGAGAGAGAGAGAGAGAGATATCTATACTTTCTGTATAGATGCTACATTATCACAGGAACTCCAATAAGAGAACAAAGGCAACTTTTGACACAGGTGATCATGATATTAAATAGATAGCTCACCGAATAGAGAACATTATGGATTGAACCAAAAACAGAACCACAATTCATTTATCACAATTAGGAGAAAAAGAAAAAGCTGATTAGATATTATTAATTGATATAATGAATTAAATTCACTGATCATAAACGTAACAAATAAATATCGATAGTCCAAACAAAATAAAAATAAAAATAATAACTGTGCGGAGCGGAGACCTAGTCATATGCAAGTGAGAGTCGGTATAAATTGATGGGTGCTGAACCAGTACGTCCAGGGAGAAAGAGAGGCTCATGGATCTGGTTGCACAAATTTACATAGCCTCTTTGTTGTCTTCTTCTTAAAATTGTATTCCACCCACTCGCCACAAGCTATAAGCACCATAGCCGAATCATCACCATCTTCTTTTTCATCCCGAATAATACTCATGAAAGTTCCACAGTAATCATTACCATCTTCTTTTTTGTCCGGATTAATACTTACAAAATTTCCATAGCGATCATTACCATCTTTTTTTTCATCCTGAACAATACTCTTAGAAGTTCCATAGTTTTTTCGTGTTTTACGCGGAAATGCAGATATAATAGAAGCAAGTGCAACTTTGTATTTCAGAAACCAACCAGAGAAATCTCTTTTTAACTCATTCACATAAAGAACCGAACTTCTGTAGAAATACCAGCGCTTAGACTGAACTAAGTATAAGTGGCCCTGAGATTCTCCAAAGTAACGAACACAACCTAACCATGGGGTCAGGATTTTGTTCATGCACTCCGTATGAACATTGAAAGAAGCCATTGAAAAACCATTACTGCTCAACCAGTGGATTGAGCCATTGCAATAAAATCCACGATTTTCATAATCAAAACTCTCCACAGAGAGTGTTAATTACCGGTGTTTCGCAAGTTCCCGTCGAAGATGAGTAAACCTCCAATAATAATTTTCTTCTCGACACAAAAAAATAATCTTATAAACAATTTCAGTATGAAGGGATTCATAAGGATCAAAAGCTAAACTCGCACAAACATATTTACTTTTGGTAATGCGCGGGGGAAGGTCAAGAACTTTGTATTCGTCTGTGGTGGGATTGTAAATGTAATACAGGCTAGAATGCTTATTTGATGATTTGAGTAGTTGTAAACCATTACATGATGATGTACAGGTCAAAGTACCATCATAATTAAGACGAGGAACAAAACAGCTAACCTCTGGCTTAGCCTGACGGTCAATCGGAAAAAAACGAATGGGTTATACTTGAAGAACAGATCTGTAACAGCTCTAGGTTGTCGGGACACATGAGTTTGGCGAAATCTGCGATTAGAGACAATAGAAAGCCAGAGTTTAGAAACAATTTTGAATTTAAGAATGGATTTTACGGGTAATCGGAGTAAGATCTCGGTGTAGATATCTTCACCTAAGCCAATTGAAGTTTGCAGCAGCTTAAATCGCCTGGATTTATCTATAGAGATGTCGTCAGAAGGTACCTGATTGGATTTACGATAACAACGCGGGTTGGATTTTCCCGTGGCCGGAGATCGGTAGACGTAATTAAGAGGTAAGATTTCAGTAGTAGAGATATCCTCAAATAAGCGAATTGAAGTTTGCAGTCGCGAGATGGTGTCTGAATGTCCCTGATTGGATTTACGATAACGGCGCTTGGATTTATCCATGGCCGGAGATGGGTCGACGGAATTAAGAGGTAAAATGTCAGTTAAAATTAAAATATGAGTAAAGTACTTTTTTCATCCTTGAACTATTGAAGTTTTTACCTTTGCATTACTAAACAATTTTTTTTTACCTTTTCATCCTTGACCTTTATGTTTCATTGATTATGTGATCCTTCCATTAGAGTGCCGTTCAAACGGCCGTTAAATGATGCTGAGGTGGAAGAATGACGTCATTATTTTGCATAGGTGGCACCATACATCAAGAATGATTGTTGACATGGAAACATAAAGGGTAAAAGTGTGTATTTCTAAATTACAGGACCACAATATAACATTTAATAAATATATCAAGGACTGGAAATATAAATTGTAAATTAAAACCCTTAAATCAAACCATAAAATCTGAAATATTACTCCAGTTCATCCAAGAACCGTATCCCCTCCTCTCCCTCATCTCTCCGTCTCTTTCCTTCTACACGGTAATCCAGCACCTCCCCGACCCTAGATCTGAAAACCCTTCTCCTCCCTCTCGCCTCTTCCAACCCCATGTTTGCGGCCCCTCTATCCGCAGGCCCCAACATCGCTATTGCACCAAAGAGCCGTCGCCGTCACCACCACCCACTCTCTCTTCAGTCCGCCGTCCACCCCTCCGTCATCGCCTCCACTGCTCTCTCCTTGCGGTTGTTCTTCATCCAGTTGCAATCGTAAGAGCTAATTTTTGAGTTTGAATCTGATTTTTTCCAGATCTAGTTTTGAAATCTATTATCTCTTTGTCTTATAATTTTGAGATCTCTCATATCGCGAGCTTCTTGATTGATTCTACTGTTTGGCCGTTGCCATTGTCGTTGTTGAAGATTCTGGTGGTTGTTTATTGTGGTGGTTTGTGGTTGCCGGAGGAGACTCAATTAAACAAAAACACTGTCAACAATTTGTTGGTGAACATATTCTTCTTTCATTGGATATATGGTTAAGAAATTTTTAAAAATTAGAAATACAGATGAAAATAATACTACTGGCTAAAAAATAATAAATAAAAAATTAATCGTTCAAAAAATAGACGAAGATTTTGTTCGTAATCATTTACTACGTACTCCCTCCGTCCCAAAACACCTTGCACACTTTTGAGGATGCACGAGAATTAAGGAGTGAGTATATATAATCAATAGTATTGTAAGTGGGAAAAAGGTTGTGAGTATGATAAGTTGAGTGAGATTTACAAGTGGGGCCCAAAATTAAGTGTGTGAGTATGACAAGTGGGTTATAGATAATAGAAAAACAATAAATTTTGAACATTTTAGGAAAGGGGACTTACCAATGGGACACCCAAAAAGAAAATAAGTGCAAGGTGCTTTGGGACGGAGGGAGTATTTTCTTTATGACATGTGTTAAAATACTTTTGTTTTATTTATTAATATAGTTTTTTTTGGAGCAAAAAGTATATTTATTTTTAGCACCAAGAAAATTAAATGTTGCTTCAAAAAAAAAAAGAAAAATTAAATGTTATTCTTTTGTGAAAAAACAAATTCATTATTTAATCAAAATATTATTTTTGAGAAAATCATAGCCTATTATAGTAAATGATAAAGAGATTATACTCCTATTTTATATTTAAGGTCAGAGGTATAATATTTTACAGTTAACCCCTTAAATTTTCATGCCAACAATATTCTTGATGTATGGTGCCACCTATGCAAAGTAATTACATCATTCTTCCACCTCAGCATCATTTAACGGCTGTTTGAACTGTACTCTAACGGAAGGATCACATAACATAAAGGTTGAGGATGAAAAGGTAAAAAAAAATTGTTTAGTGACGCAAAGGTAAAAACTTCAATAGTTCAAGGATGAAAAATGTACTTTACTCGTTAAAATATCATCGTCGAAGCTCAGCCGAAGTCGCTTGGATTTGGATTCACGAAAACTCCGCTTGGATTTTTCCATGGCCGGACCGGAGATGGGTGGACGGGGTGTGAGGTTTAAATTTATAGTCGATGGGTAGTAGGGTAATGATGAAGCTCATACAAGTGATGAAGTTCAGAAGTAGAGGGTATCAAATACAAATATCAAAATCATGAAGGACTCAATGTTAAAATGAGTTGTGAGTTTGTTATGTTAGTTAAGCAAGTTGTTAGTCAGGTTGTTAGAAAGTTGTTAGTGGTCTGATCTGTAAATATATATATAGACTTTTTTTGCTTTATTGTAAAATCATCGTTGTGCAATTCTGAAAATTCTGTTTCGTGATCAATATACAGAGATTTCTCTTTCTCTCTCATTCATTCTCTCTCTCTTCATCTCCATTGATGGCAAAGCTCTCATTGAAGTTTTATCATGGTATCAGAGCCACCAATCTGGTGGCCTGATTGCCCGCTTCATCTTCCTCAAATCGCTTCCGCAAATCGATTCTGCAATTCGCCTCTATCTTCAAAAATGATGTTCGAATTTCTAGTTTGTTCCTCTTTTTTTTTCTTCAGAAATTCAACTTCATATGTTCGTATAAACCCTAAAATTCTCAATTCTGCATTAATTGAAAGTTACTTGTTCAGTTTCTGCAATTCGTCGATCTCCTTTTCTTGTCCTCAGCAATTTGAATTCTCTTGTTTAGCTTATTCAATTCTTCGTTTCTTTTTTGACCTAATTTCATCCTCATGCCTGAAATTGTTGATGATCAAGTTGATCAATATGATCTTGCTTCCATTACTGTCCAACTCCATCCTTCTCATCCACTTTATCTACATCCTAATGATGGACCTGGTATGATCTTAGTCTCTGATTTACTCAATGAGTTGAATTTTCAGCAATGGAAAATCTCTGTCACAACCGCTCTTACTGCCAAAAACAAAATTGGCATGGTAACTGGTATACACAAGAAGCCCCCAGCAACTTCCAAATACTTACCTGCATGGGACAGATGTAACAGCATGGTGGTATCCTGGTTATTGAACTCAGTTTCAAGTGAAATTCGACAAAGTATTGTTTATATTACAGTTGCTAAGGAGATGTGGGATGACCTTCTTACCAGATATTCTCAAAGTGATGCTCCTATGATCTTTCAAGTAAGACAAAAGATATCTCTATGTACTCAAGATTCTTTATCTGTCAATGCTTATTATACTAAATTTAGGGGTTTATGGGATGAGTTGAATAACTTGATGCACATTCCAAAATGTACTTGTGGATTCACCTGCACTTGTGGATCTATCAAAATGCAAAATGAGTATGAATTGATGTTTAAACTCACTCAGTTTTTAATGGGTCTAAGTGAAATATTTTTTGATGTTAGAGGTCAAATATTGAGAATGTCACCTCTGCCCACTTTATCTCAAACTGTATCCATTCTTATGCAAGAAGAAAATCAAAGAAAATGTGCCACAACTAGTACAGCTGCCAACTCCATTAATTTTAGTGATATATCTGCTGCTTTGATGAGCAAAACCAATCATTCTGGTTCCAATACATATCAAGGGAGACCTTACAAACCAAAGGTCACTGGCAACTCTATTTCTACTTCAAAGGAGAGAGGAAAATTCTGGTGTGATTACTGTCATGGAACATCTCATTCCAAGGACAGGTGCTTTTATCTGTATGGCTACCCTGATTGGCACCAGCTTTATGGAACCAAACCTGATCTCACTAAGATGCCAAAGCACAGAGGAAAATCTATTCATCCTACAGGACCCAGTGCAGCAAATGCAGGACCCAGTGCAGCAAATGCAGCCTTAGTAAATGACCACCCCTCATCATCATCTGGACAATCCAGTGCTCTTTCTTCTCAGCAATACTCTACATTGTTGGATCTTTTAAGCAAGGCTGGTATTCCTAATAGCATGCCTTCCCTGGATAATCCAGAAGTTCATTTAGCAGGTACTTCCTATGTTTGTGCCAGCTTTACTAGTTCTACTTGCTTAACCAGCCATGCTATTCATCCCAATGATTGGGTTATTGACACTGGAGCCACTGACCATATTACTTCTTCCTTTCAATCTCTCATTAATCCTATTCCAATAAATTCCTTGATGCAACTCCCAAATGGAAAATCTTCTAAAATAACTCACAAAGGAACATTGCAATTGACAAAAGACATTTTTCTTTACAATGTTCTGTTTGTACCAGACTTCAAATTCAATCTTCTATCTGGTCCTAAACTTGCTGCTGATAGCAATTTTTGCTTGCTATTTTTTCCTTTTTACTGCATTTTGCAGGACCTAGCTCAGAGGAGATGCATGGGGATTGGCCAACTTGAGAGAGGCCTTTATAAACTTGTATTACCTGAACATTCTACCTTTGTCTCCACTAGTTCTTTTTCTTGTAATTCACCCCATGTAAACTCTATCAGTGTTGATTCTATTACTTGGCATCACAGACTTGGGCATGTACCTTTTTCTTCAATAAAACACATTTCTTCTCTTCATACTAATGTTCCTGTGTCTCAGCAACATTCTTTTGCTTGTGATGTGTGTCATTATGCTAGACAAACCAGACAACCATTTCCTTTAAGCTCTTCTCATAGATCAAGTCCATTTGAGTTACTTCATTGTGATTTATGGGGCCCATATAGACATCAAACTTATGATGGTCATCATTCTTTTCTTATTATTGTTGAAGATCATTCCAGAGTAACTTGGACATTCCTTCTCAAGTCCAAATCTCATACCAGTCAGCTTATGCTCAAATTTCTTCAAATGGTCAAAAATCAATTCCATGCTTGTGTTAAAGAAATCAGATCAGATAATGGAACTGAATTCTTTAACAAAGATATGGATTCTATTCTTCAACCTTTAGGTATAATTCAGCAAAGCACTTGTATAGATACCCCTCAACAAAATGGAAGAGCAGAGAGGAAGCACAGACATCTTTTAGAACTAGCTAGGGCAATGAGATTTCATGCTCATATTCCTATAAAGTTTTGGGGAGATTGTTTACTCACTGCTACTTACCTCATCAATAGACTGCCAAATTCCATCTTACACTGCAAAACTCCTTATGAAGTACTTCTTGGTCAATTACCCCAATACTCTCATCTTAAAGTTCTTGGTTGTCTATGCTATGCCTCCACTACATCTCATCATAGAGATAAATTTGCTCCTAGAGCTCAGAAATGTATATTCTTAGGATACCCTTTTGGGAAGAAAGCCTACAAATTATATAATCTCTCCACTCATCAACTCCTATACAGCAGAGATGTCTCATTTTTTGAATCCATCTTTCCTTTTCAACAAAATCTTTGTCCCAATATTACTACTGATTCCTCTTTGTTTCCCATATCTACTCCTACCTTATATGATGATCATCTCAACAATGACTCTCTGCATACATCTCCTGTTGATCCAAATGATAGTGTGTCCACTTCTCCTCATATTTCTCACTCAGAAATACCCGATCCTTCTCATTGCACTCAATCTGACTCTATCACTCATACCAATGTTTCCTCAAGACCTACAAGAACTAGAAATGTTCCTGTCAAATACAAGGATTATAGTGGCTTACCTCAACACATGCAATCCTCAAGCAACTCCACTATTGCAAGGTATACCTCTCCCTATCCTATCTGCAATTATCTTTCTTATAATCATGTCTCACCACATTATAAATCCTTTGCTTGCAACATTTCTTCCATTTCTGTTCCTAACTCCTATAAGCAAGCTGTCAAATCCTCTCATTGGTGTGATGCCATGACAAGTGAACTTCAAGCCTTAGAATCCAACAACACTTGGAAAATTCAAAGATTATCACCAGATAAGCATACAGTTGGGTGCAAATGGATATTTAGGGTAAAATACCATGCTGATGGTACTCTTGACAAGTACAAGGCCAGACTAGTGGCCAAAGGCTTCACTCAAACAGAGGGAGAAGATTATTTTGATACTTATGCCCCTATGGCTAAAATGACCTCAGTCAAAATGCTACTTGCCTTAGCAGCAGTCAAAAATTGGAAATTATTTCAGATGGATGTCTCAAATGCCTTTCTTCATGGAGACCTTCATGAAGAAGTGTTCATGGATCTACCCCTGGATATAAAGTCCCCTCTGTCAATTCCATACCTGGTACAGGCCCCTTAGTGTGCAGGTTGACAAAGTCTCTTTATGGTCTTAAACAAGCACCAAGACAGTGGTTTGAGAAACTGTCTACAACATTGACTTCTTATGGTTTTGCTCAGTCCTCAAGTGATTATTCACTGTTTACTCTTCATCTTCCTGAGTCTATTACTATCATCCTCATCTATGTTGATGATATGATTATCACAGGCTCAAACAATACTATTATTTCAGAGGTCAAAATGCATCTGCAAACTCTATTTCCTATTAAGGATCTAGGACCTTTGAAATATTTCTCAGGCTTGGAGATTGCTAGAAATTCTTAAGGTATTTGCTTGCATCAAAGGAAGTATTGTTTGGATATACTTCAAGACACTGGGCTTCTTAATGCCAAACCCTCTCAAATTCCTATAGCCCAGCATCACAAATTATCGCTCAGTACTAGTCCTGAGTTAGGAGATCCATCTTCTTATAGAAAACTAGTAGGTAGGTTGATCTACCTTACTATTACAAGACCAGATCTTTCATATGGTGTTCACATATTAAGTCAGTTTTTGGCTCACCCAAAAGAAGATCATTGGCATGCAGCTCTCAAATTAGTCAAGTATCTGAAGAGTAGTCCTGGCCAAGGTTTATTCTTCTCTGCTTCAAGCGAATTATCTCTTACTGCCTACTGTGATTCAGACTGGGCAGCTTGTCCTTTAACAAGAAAATCAATTTCTGGATTTTGTATTACCCTGGGCAAATCTCTGATCAGTTGGAAATGCAAGAAGCAAACTACTGTTAGTCGATCTTCAGCTGAAGCTGAATATAGGAGTATGGCAAACACTTGTTGTGAGATTCAGTGGTTGTTGGCTTTACTCAAAGATCTGACCATCGCTCCTCCTTTGCCTGTACAACTGTTTTGTGATAACAAATCAGCCCTTCAAATTGCTGCTAACCCAGTATTTCATGAGCGCACCAAACATATTGAAATTGACTGTCACATAGTCAGAAATCTGTTGCATCAAGGGATCATTGCTACTGCCCATCTCTCTACCACATCTCAACCTGCAGATCTTTTCACCAAAGCCCTCCCAGCTCATACTCTCACCTTTCTTATTTCCAAGTTAAGTGTGGTAAATCTTTTTACCTCTCTTAACTTGAGGGGGGATGATGAAGCTCATACAAGTGATGAAGTTCAGAAGTAGAGGGTGTCAACTTCAAATATCAAAATCATGAAGGACTCAATGTTAAAATGAGCT
The DNA here is from genome assembly GCA_026119855.1 of Campanula takesimana. NCBI lineage: Eukaryota > Viridiplantae > Streptophyta > Magnoliopsida > Asterales > Campanulaceae > Campanula > Campanula takesimana. The sequence continues at coordinate 1,111,001 of JAOWBW010000211.1, read as the reverse complement.
GTGAGTTTGTTATGTTAGTTAAGCAAGTTGTTAGTCAGGTTGTTAGAAAGTTGTTAGTGGTCTGATCTGTAAATATATATAGACTTTTTTTGCTTTATTGTAAAATCATCGTTGTGCAATTCCGAAAATTCCGTTTCGTGATCAATATACAGAGATTTCTCTTTCTCTCTCATTCCTTCTCTCTCTCTTCATCTCCATTGATGGCAAAGCTCTCATTGAAGTTTTATCAGGTAATTTTAATCTGGTTGTTTTTTTTTTTTGAAAAATCTGGTTTGGATTTGGAATCTGAATAAGCTAGGATTGGTTTATTATTGACAAAGAGCAATGCTAGGGGCACAAAATAAGGTCGGAAAATCTTGCTCACAAGATAAGGTGGCGATATTTTATTGGTGGCATCGATAATGGACCCGCCACACTCTAATTAAAAACATCAATAAAATTATTACACCTAAGATTTTGTGAGCAAGTTTTTGTGACTTTTTTGTGCCCCTAGTATTATTCATTGACAAATTGGAAGTCTTGTTTTTAACCCTTAAACCTTAAACCCTAAATCTTAAACCTTAAACCCTAAACACTAAACACTAAACCCAATAAAACAACCTTAAACCCTATAAAACAACCTTAAAACCTAAACCTTAAACCCCAAATCCTAAACATTAAACCATATAAAAACATGATTTTTTATAATTTATGGAGGAACTAGTTTCCACCATTTTTTTTTTTGATTTTTTTAAAGCAAACAACACATAATTGCGAACATCTACATGCCGTTAGTTTCAATCCTAAATATGATTTCATTTTTTAAAATTTAAATTTGACTACATTATCAATGCCAATCTATAGTCCAAGAACCAAACATTATGAATTCCGATTTAGAATTGGATAGCCAAGTCATTTTTTAATTTGATGGCCAAAGCTCTTTTTTCCTTTAGGAAAGCATGCTAATATGCATGTGTGTGTCTGTACGTAATTTCTATTGCAATCAAATCGAAAATATCATCGTGAATAATCCTTAACCAATTCAATGCATGCCATTTATATATACAAACTGCATGCCATTTATATATACAAACTGCCCCATGGATAGCAGAGATGGCAAGTCATCCTAGCTAATATCTTCGTTTTAGACTACTCTTCGACTATGATTTTTCATATCAGTAATACCATCCGCAATATAACTCACAAACATGGTTAAATTCAGTGACCATTGTTGAAGAGCATGTCGATGGCTTCACACTAACATGAAACTTCTCTACATTTAACAACTCTCATCAAATTTATTCCGACTTTGATAGTCTGATGCCATTACCCCCTTTAGATATCTAGCTATATACAGGCACATACATTCATTTTGGGACGGAGGGCATAGTAAACGACTAAACGTTCGACACGTATCAAGGTTCCTTCTAATAAAATTTTGACATATTAGCATTATCTAATCAGTTGTCCCCCTTTTGTCTTAGAATATATTCCTGAAAGTTGAATGGATTGAATCTGTATTGAAATTGTTGAGTTTGATAATAGAGAATTTAAGAGATATGGTCTTCAAAAGCGTTGATTTGGCTGTCACTAGCACATTGTTAACTCGAGGGCAACTAGCATGGGATCAAGTTCTATAAGCATTTGACATTCTCAATATGCATTCTTGTTAATGACCATCTCTTTTTTCCCCTGTCGTAGGGTATATTTCAGACAGTGGCGGAGCCAGAAATCGAAGGAAGGGGGGGGGGGGAGGGCAAAATATGTTGGAGCCAAGGAATGATGAATGGGGATTTTTTTTCCCGGTGTTTCTATATACTGTACAATACAATTTTAGGCATAGACATATAGTTAAGTACTAACTTTAATGGTGACAATAAAGCATATACGATTCAACACATATACTCCCTTTGCCCCAAAATGATATTTTTATTTGCCATTTTTCATTTTCCCAAAAAATCCTTATCATTTTTACGGTTTAGGCTTAAAAGTGCACAAACAAATTGAATAGTCAAATGTTGAAAATATTTTGAGACAAATGGAGTATAACACAAAGTATCCAAATATTTAACATATATAGTTGTTTAACATCGACCTTATTTTTACTCACCTACCTCACTTTTCTTACATAATTCCGTCTTAAAAATAAAAGTGTACTCCCTCCGTCTCATACTTATCGCTACTTATTTTCCTTTTAGTGTCCCATATTTATTGCTACTTACGTAAAATGTTCTATCTTTCTCTCTCTTACTCACTCACAACAACTATCTACTAACTTGTTTTCTCTCTCCTACCCACTTACAACAATCACTTTTCCAACATATTGTATTAATCCTCGTGCATTCCCATTTGGTAGCAAAAAGTAGGGGATGGAAGGAGTAAATTTTAGTGGGACGGGGGGAATATATTTGTATGTACAGTGTGTGTATATGTATATACTTTATTTTTTAACACACATATACATATATATACTGTATATAGTTAACTACCATTATCGCAAAAAAAAAAAAAAAAAAAAAAAATTGAAAAGGCAAGGGGGGCAGTTGCCCCTGCTTGCCCCCTTGTGCCTCCGCCTCTGATTTCAGATCAAGTATAGATAGTCATATCATGTTTTATATCCAGAACACACCTAGAATATCGTTTTTCCTTTCATACCAAGAATCAAGTTGACCAAGAAAGTCAAAGTATGATAGTAATTTTGGGCCAGAGAGAGTATAATGTTTAGAATTTTGTAAGACCATGTCCAATAATCCAACTACCAAAAAACATTCAACTACCCTAATATTACGACACCTCATCTTCTCTCTCCATCTACTTAATCATTCAACTACACTCTCAACTACCCCTCCCACAATAACTAGTTTAGTTTAAAATTCAACTCCTCCCAACTCATCATTCTATACCCCACCACTTTTATTTTTTATAATCTTTATTTTTATGATTAATAAAATAATAATAATAATAATAATAATCATTTATAATTAAAAATTAATTCACACTTAATTAAATTTTTTATTGCAATTAAATAAATATGAAAAATAATGATAATTGTTATTAAAAAAATACTTCACACTTAAAAAGATGTTAAAATGTTTTATGATAATAAATTATAATTGAAAATTTTATATTGAGAAAAGAGGATTTTTTGTCGGTGTCCAAATTAAATGAAACTTACATCAATTTATAGAGGGGAAAAATGATAAATTTTGGTGATTTTTTTTTATAAAATAAAATAATTTACTATGAAATAATTGAGCTCAAAAAATTTGGATAAAAAACCTCTCCGAAAAAAAGAAAAAAAAAGCGGGAAACAAAAAAGGAAAAAAAAAAAAAGAAAAAAAAAACGGAAAAGCATCAGCCACTCGCCGGCTTGGGAGGTGAGCTGCACTCTCCAAGTGCTGGCCACTCCCAAGCCGACACGGGTCTCTTCCGGGCCCCACACAAATTCCCTCAACACAGTTGAAGCCTCTCAACCCTTCCCCTTCAACCCCCTCCTCTCAACCCCTTATTGCCCACCCTCAACTAGTTGACCCCCACTCAACCCCCCTCTCAACCCCTTATTGGACATGTTCTAACTGTTGTACTGAAGTTTGGTAACTAATTAACTGTTGTTCCTGCCTAGTACTCCCTCTGTCCCGGAAAGATAGTCCCTGTTTTTTCATCGTTATTACAAATGAACTTTGAGCAATAATTTAGGCTACTTTTAATTATCTTAATGAGAATATAAAAATAGGTGTTGATAGTATTTATATTAGTATATCACTAACAATTTTTAAATTTTCACTAAGATAATTAAAAGTAGCCTTAATTATTGCTCAAAGTTCCTTCGTAGTAACGACAAAAAAAGAGGGACTATCTTTCCGGGACAGAGGGAGTATATTTTTACAGTTGATACTTTAATCTCTGTCCTTCATGAAGTTTGGTTTAGGCTTTGTGTGTCTTTTGGACAAGTAAAAGTTTTGTTTTAGTTGTCAATTGAAGAATTTGATTAAAAACAAAAAACAAACAGGGTGTACCAAGTATTGATAATTTATACAGAAACGTTAAATTATGAATCCACCCATTCTATTGTTGGAGACAATTATCCCACATTGGGAATTAACTAGCCAAGCATTGATTATATAAAGATCCTGGGCTACTCCTCCCATAACCAATTGGTTTTGGGATGGAACCTCAGACTTTATCATGGTATCAGAGTGCTCCGTGCCACCCATTTTTTTCACATGGAGCGTAATATACAAAGAATCATGACAAGTTAACGGATTTTCTTGTTTTAGGTCCATGAATGGTTTTACAACAAGCTCTTTTGACAAGCACATCGTCCCTTAGTTTTCTATTGGTATGCTTACTTACCATCATGATATATATTCAATCATGGACATGAGTACTCCTGATTAGATCAGTAGAAGCAACACTTTCAGACAAATGTACTCCTCGGGAAAAAAATTTGGACTCTAGAAACAGTCTGAATTGTGTACACTTGTACTTTATTACGTACTATTAATAGTTGATTATTGGCTCAATGAGTACTTCATTTGTCCGCGTGCTTATTTTTCATAATCATGGTACGTTTCCCATACTGGGAGTCAACCATATCCATCTGATAATCATACCAAGACGAAATGAAATTGGATTCTCATTATTGTCATATAGGATTTTTAGTCATGAATCTTGATTTCAGGAACAATCATGAGAGCAATAAGACCAACCATTTATATTTCATCATTACTGAAAACTCAATCAAACATCCGATCTAAGAATGATCGGATACATATCTTTTGAAGCTAATACAAAACGAGAAAATATTGGGGGAAACTAGTTCCTCCATAAATTATAAAAAGTCCTGTTTTTTATAGGGGTTAAGGTTTAGGGTATAGGGTTTAGGGTTTAGGGTTTAGAGTTTAGGGTTTCAGGTTTAGGGTTTAAGGGTTAAAAATATGACTTTTTATAACTTACTGAGGAACTAGTTTCCCCCAAAACATACTCACACAAAACATTTCTCTTCTTGCAATATCTCTCTTCTTAATCTTGTGTTGCAAAACTCACGAGTAAAAACATATAACTTAAGATGCTAATACTGCTGCTACAAAATATGAAGGCGGGGTCTAGAATGAGAGTGAAGGGATTTTCAGGTCGCCAAAGGTATGGCCCACCGCATAAACATCCAATCAAGATATGATATTTCTGCGGCAAGCCATCCTTGGCGTCCAAAAAATACCACTTCATCTTCATGTTAGACCACTCTTCATCAATTATCCTGCCTATTAATCTTTGAACCAAATGCTGGATGCATTTTAATTGTTCTACTACACCTCCTCGTTAACTAGCTATTTATAGGCACATAAAACAATGAATGTATTTGCTCAACCACATCTTCACGTTCTTTCTTGATACTAAATATTCGACACCTATTCAAGTTCCTTCTAATAAAATCTTGACATATCGGCATTATCCGATTAGTTGCCCCCTCCCCTATGTTTAGGAATATATTCCTGATGGTTGAATGGATTGTATTGAATCCATATTATTGAGTTTGAAGATTTGATTTGGCTGTAATGAGCTGTAATAACCATGTAATAAGCACATTGTCAACTCAAGGGCAACTTGCATGGGATCAAGTTCTATAAAGCATTTGACATTCTTAAGATGCATTTTTGTAGATGACCATCTCTCTTCCCCTGCCGTAGGGCCTTCATATCAAGAATAGATAGCCATTTCATGTTCTCTATCCAGAATAGACCATGAATAACATTTTTCCTTTCATATATAAAGAATCAAGTTGACCAAGAAAGACCATGAATAACATTTTTCCTTTCATATATAAAGAATCAAGTTGACCAAGAAAGTCAAGTCAAAGTATGATATTGATTTTGGGACAGAAATAGTAAAATGTTTGGTAACTCGTGATTGGATTAGTAAAACCAACATTTGCAGACAAATGTACTCATTGGGAAATTTTGGACTCAAGAAATTGTCTGAATTGTTTACACTTATACTCCCTCTGTCCCATAATAAATGTTTTAATTTTCATTTTCGTTTGTCCCAAAATAAATGTCATCTTACTAAAAATAGGGTATAAAGTTTGGTGATCTTCCTATACTACCCAATCTAATAGGCACAATCATTGAAATGCCATAGGAGGTGTCACTCCACCCATATGAAAAGATTTGGGTAATCAAGGAAACATAACAAAAAGCTTAAATACATTGACTTGTCAACTATGACATTTATTCAGGGACAAAGGGAGTACTTTATTCTGTATGCATCTTATAGTTGTTAGAATAGATAAATGCATAAGCATAATAACAAGATGAAGAGATCAAAGAGAAGAGAATTGTTTCCTTGATGAGTTGATAATCATAAACTGGGAATATATAAAGCTATACAAAGACCTAAACTATTGTGAGGTTAAGTTTACAAAGTCAGCAATCACGGAAAGGCTAAGGTTTGTGGAGTCAGCAATAACAGAAGTCAGCAATCACGGCTTATAGTCTAAATGTTCGGCTGATCTAGAAGTTCGGCTAATAATAGTAACATTAGAAGTATAAGTTGTTAATGCTTCTGCTGCAAATTATAGCAAGTCTTTGACATGTCAGAATTGTTGTTAATCTAATTAATTTCGTCGTGCGTTGGAACATATTCTCGACTGTTGGATGGATTAGAGTGAATCTGTTTTATTCTGTTAGCATGGTCATGAGATTTGAAAATTGTTTCAGTGTAGAGATGAATCTGAAAGCTTCAATTTAGGTATAGTGCACTGCTTAACAGGAACATCTGCAAAGGTCCATTTACACAGAATCAATTTCTTTCTCTTAGAAATTTGACATTTGCTGGTAGTTTGGAACGCGATAATAATTAATTCTCCCATTCGAGGCCAGTTAGTATAGTACGTATCTCATTCCATGATAATTAAACTAGACCCATGTTCTACTTCCGAATCCAATATTATACTCCCTCCGTCCAAAAATGATCTTCACATTTGACTATTCAATTTTTTTAAGAATATGAACACTTGCTTCTCTAGCCATGTTTTATTTATGCACTTTTAAGCCCAAATTGTAGAAATGGGAAGAACTTTTTGGGACAATGAGAAATAGCAAATGGGAAAATCATTTGGGGACGGAGGGAGTATATGTTCACTGATTGCAATTTCATGGCCTCTAAGATGATCTAGAGTTGGATTATTGGATATTGCAAATTTCTAACAAGGAAAGACGAAGATCATGTAATAAGAATATTTGATAATTTTGACCTCCATGCCCATTTGAGGCAGAACATCTTATCAGTTGTTATACTCCATCCCAAAATAATAGATCCATTTCCCCTTTTTGCATGTCCCAGAAAATTAGTCTCATTTCCAAATTGAAGGCTTCAAAATCACCGAATTTCCGAAAATGTTTGAAAAAAGTCAAACGAGAGTTATCATTTCGGGAAGTAGGGAGTAGTTTATTTTATTTTTAAGGTTTAATTCTGGTGAAGTCAGTCGACTTAGCTGTAACGACCCAAATTTCCCAACAATAATAATAATATTCCATAACCAGGAAATCTCAAACGTCAACATAATTCAATCCAACGTTAACGTATAACGGCTAGTTTACTCTAACCATAATTCAAAACAATGCGGAAGCATAACTAAAATTCAAATCTTAACGGCTAGTACAACCCACTAGCTCTTTAACATAAAACCAAAAACAATTGTCTTAAATTCCTTCATCAAGTCACGGACCGCCATGCTCTGCGATCTAACATTTTCCACTACTTATTACCTGGGGAAAAGAATATAAGAAAGGGGTGAGCGAACAATGCTCAGTAAGTTCATACGGGATCTCTCCGGGTACTAAGGAGAGATGACCGAAAGAACGAAGCCAAACAATTATATTTCAACGAAAGGCTAACATCAATAATCTTAACTGTACACATACAAAATACAGTTATCATACTTAAAGAAATTATGGCTCTACCACAAGTTCGTCAATTCCATAGTTATATACATCACCTTTTCAGGGTGTCGAGAGACCTTACACCTCCTCACGGTGCTCTCTCATAAGTTCGATCATGATCATTAAGCCACTTCATCAAGTAGCATATTTGTCTAATTATTTTCAATCAAACTAGACTATCTTAATTAGTCCTTTTTACTTAGACTAATTCTAGCTAAGTCCTTTTCAATTAGACAAAGCCAACTGCACATGTTTCAATTAGACACAGTATATCTCACATAGTATTCAAGGTACAAGAATACATAAAGCAATTTCAATTTACTTAGATACCCAATGAACAACAATTATCAAGGGTAAGATAATCAAAAGACGTTATATCAACATCAGAGTTCAAATACTACCGGCCACTTGGTAGCTACACTTGAAAGAATTATGAGGATCGTACTTTAAAAGATGAAACTCAAATACTAAGGAACGTAATCTCTTACCTTGGCTTGCGTTAATCTTCTTTAGCAATACCACGCGCACACGAATCTACAATCATGCACAAAATATTCTTAGGACAAGTATTTACTATTTACTTTCCGTCCCATATTTTATTTCACTTGATTAACCTTATGAGTTCATCTTCTTAAACTCCTTTAAGGTTGATATCCGTTCTAGGGTTTGTACTACCCATTAAATCTTATACCCAAAATACCCTTTTAGGTTTACCAAAATACTCCTAGGGTTTCGTAGTTTCTATTCCCAATTATCATGTTTTAGTATTCGATTACTCACACCCAAAACACTATTCACAGCACCAAAATCACTTTTCACAGCACCATATTTACTAACCACAGCAACCATAACAAACACACACACACACACACATACAGTATATACACACGCACACACAGAATACACACGCACATACTGTATATTACACACACACACACGAACACACACTGCACACACGCGTACACTGCAGCACATACACATACTCCCCAGCACACACACACGCGCACACACACATGCACCCGCGCACACACATTGTGTTCTCAAATCATCACTCTCTCTTTTAATCCCAAATCATAAACCCTAGTTCATCTTTTAGGGTTAGGGTTTCATATTCGTATTCACAATTTACTAGTTAGGATTAAGACGGAGAAATCTAACGTAGAGGGTAGGATTTACGTTGCTCCGATCCATCTTCTCTTCCTCTTCTTCTTTCTCTTTCTTCTTCCTCCTTCCTCTTTCTTCTTCCTTTGCGGCTCCCTCTGTCCGCCGCTCTCTCTCTCTCTCATTTTCTTCTCTATTTTCTTTTGTGGAATAATAATAATGCTAGGGTACTAAAGAGAGTATATATATTTTAGGGTTTCCAATTTCCTATTAAAAAGGGTTTCATACTCCTATTGGGTTTTAATTTACTTAAGCCCGACTAAGCCCAATACTTACTCCTTAATTATTTGAGCCCAAAATAAATAAAAGAGTTTCATAAAAATAAAAATATAAGGCCAAAGGGACGGATATTACATTCTTTCCTCCTTAAAAGAGTTTGGTCCACCAAACTAAACGTACCTTAATCAGAAAATAGTGCGGGGTACGCTTCTCGCATTTCGCTCTCGAGCTCCCACGTAGCTTCTCTTTCAGTGTGGTTGCTCCATTGCACTTTCACATACGGAATCACCCTCTTCCTCAGGATTTGATCTTTCTGATCTACTCTCTTTACATGTTCCTCGTCATAACTCAAATCAGCAAGAACTCTTAGTTGTTTATACTCAATCACATGACTCGGATCAGGAATGTACTTCCTCAGCATTGACACATGAAATACATTGTGCACTCCAGCTAGCACAGGCGGTAAAGCTAACTTGTAAGCTACCATCCCAATTCGTTCCAAAATCTCAAATGGTCCAACATATCTAGGGCTTAACTTCCCGCGAATACCGAACCTCATGACTCGTTTAGTTGGTGAAATTTTCAAGAACACATGATCGCCCAATTGAAACTCTAAATCGCGCCTTCGGCGATCGGCATATGACTTCTGTCGACTTTGAGCGGTCAACAACCATTTCTGAATATGCTGAACCTTATCAGCGGTCACTTGGATCAGTTTTGGTCCAGTCAACTTTCTCTCACCAACTTCATCCCAGTAAGTAGGTGATCTACACTTCCTTCCATACAATGCTTCGTACGGTGCCATTCTGATACTAGCATGAAAACTGTTGTTGTACGAGAATTCTACTAGCGTCAAATGCTCGTCCCATGTCCCTTACCAGTCCAAAGACGTAGCTCTCAACATATCTTCTAGAGTCTGAATAGTCCTTTCCGACTGTCCATCCGTCTGTGGGTGAAAAGTTGTACTCATTGCTAATTCTGTACCCAATGCTTGTTGTAAACTCTTCCAGAATTTCGATGTAAACCTCGCATACCTATCAGACACTATCGAAACTGGTATTCCATGTAATCTCACGATTTCATCAATATACAACTTGGCCAATTTCTCCAATGAATCATTCACCTTTATCGCTAGAAAGTGAGCCGACTTTGTAAGCCTATCCACAATAACCCAAATTGCATTGTAGCCCCTCAATGTCTTTGGTAACCCTACCACCAAATCCATGGCTATATGCTCCCACTTCCACTCAGGAATAGGTAATGACTGCAGTAATCCTGCCAGTCTCTGGTGCTCACTTTGCACTTGTTGACACACCAAGCACTTTGATACAAACTCGACTACATCTCCTTTCATATTGTTCCACCAGAACGTCTCTCTCAAGTTTCTATACATCTTCGTACTTCCAGGATGTACAGAAAATCTCAAACACCGAGCTTCTTTTAGAATCTCCCTCATAATATCCTTATTGTCTGGCACCCATACCCTAGATTGGTACCTCATGATTACATCTTCTCCCACACGAAAGTCTTTTGCCTTCCCTTTAGCGATACTTTCATGCACTTTCATCACTTCTTCATCAATCCCTTGTGCTTCTTTAATTCTAACCATAAGCGTTGGCTGAGCACTCATCTGAGCCAAATAACCCTTCACTTTCACTTCCATGCTTGAAATCTCAATGCGGTTTCACACACTTTCCTCCTTAAAAATTAGTGTCGCTAGCGTTCCACGGTTCTTTCTACTCAACGCATCCGCCACCTTATTAGCCTTCCCAAGGTGGTACAAAATCGTACAATCATAATCTTTCAATAACTCCAACCATCTTCTTTGTCTCATATTAAGCTCCTTCTGGGTGAATATATACTTAAGACTCTTATGATCCGTATAAATCTGACATGTCAACCCATACAAGTAGTGCCTCCATATCTTCAAAGCAAACACCACTGCAGCTAACTCTAGATCATGGGTTGGATAATTCTTCTCATGGTTCTTTAATTGCCTAGATGCATAAGCTATAACCTTATCATTCTGCATCAGCACGCAGCCTAGTCCTTTAAGCGAGGCATCACTGTATATCACAAATCCATCCGATCCTGATGGTAAAGTAAGAACTGGTGCGGACACCAATCGTCACTTCAACTCTTCAAAGCTCTTTTCATACTCTTTTGACCAAACAAACTTAGCTCCTTTCTGAGTCAATTTCGTTAATGGTACTGACAACTTCGAGAAACCTTCTACGAATCTCCTATAATAGCCAGCCAAACCTATGAAACTTCTTATCTCACTTACAGAAGTTGGTCTTTCCCAATCCACAATAACTTCTATCTTTGTTGGATCCACGGCAATCCCATCCTTTGACACTACATGTCCTAAGAACGCCACCTTCTCCAACCAAAATTCACATTTCTTGAATTTAGCATATAACTTCTGCTCTCTTAAGATTTGAAGTACTAATCTCAAGTACTCTTCATGATCTTCCTTGGTCTTCGAATACACCAAGATGTCATCAATGAATACAATCACACATTTGTCTAAGAACTTCTGAAATATTCTATTCATAAGCTCCATGAATGTTGCCGGTGCGTTAGTCAATCCAAACGGCATCACTACAAACTCATAATGACCATATCGCTTTCTAAAGGCTGTCTTAGATATATATTCCTGCTTTACTCTTAGTTGGTGATAACCATACCTCAAATCTATCTTCAAGAATTAGCACGCTCCACGAAGTTGGTCGAACAGATCATCTATTCTGGGCAACGGGTATTGGTTCCTTACCGTCACACGGTTCAGCTCACGATAGTCGATACATAACCTCATTGACCCATCCTTCTTCTTCACAAAAAATACCTGTGCACCCCATGGTGATACACTAGGTTTAATCAAACCCTTATCCAACAACTCTTGTAGTTGCTCCTTCAATTCTGCCGGTGCCATCCTATAAGGTGCTTTAGATATTGGTGTAGTATCCGGTACCAAATCGATAAAAAATTCTACTTCTCTTTATGGAGGTATTCCTGGTAAATCCTCAGGAAACACTTCCTTGAAATCTCTAATCACAAAAAATGATTCTACAGTTACTTCCTTCTTGCGCGTATCACCAATGTACGCCAAGAATCCTTCACATCCTTTCTTTAAAAGCTTATGAGCCTTCATTACCGATATAAGGTTTGATCTGGTTCTAAGTTTCCTTCCTCGAAAACAACACTCTTCTCCAGATAACAGTCTGAAGTGGACTTCCTTCTTGAAACAATCTACATGGGCACGGTATGCAGCTAACCATTCCATTCCCAAGATCACATCAAGTTCTTCGATGTCCAAATTAATGAGATCAACCTCAAGCTCTTTCCCGTATAAATTTCAAAGGACACTTCCTATATATAAACATAATAGGGATTGAATTTTCTTTCTTAGATTCTGGGCATTTCCACTGCGGACTTCCCACTTTGTTGCAATTAAAGCACTTCTTATCCTTGTACCAGCAATCCTCAGTCTTGTGCCTTCCTTCACAGACTTGGCATTTTTCATCAGAACCTTTCCCTTTGGCGTCGTTCTTATTACCATCTTTTCGACTTCCATGAACTTTACTCTGGTACTTACTCACAGTACCGTCCTTCTCACGGTCGTCGACAGCCTTCCACTTATTATTTCCATCGCGGTTCCAGCTTCCTTTAGATCCAATCGTCTCCTTCTCAGTTGACTTTTTCTTTTCTTCTCACTTACTGCGATAACTATCTGATTCTTTCTCCACTATCTTCCTTGCCCTATCCAACACTTGATCATAGGCTGGTACCATTATTGGAGTGATTCTGTATTTAATCCGGTCACTCAAACCAGCTTCAACTTTCGAGCCTTTTGCGCTTCATTAACGAAGAACGTTAGGGCAATTTCTAGAAATTCGGTGAATCTAGCACCATAGTCACCCACCGTCATACTTCCTTGAGTTAGCATCATAATCTCAGCCACTCTGGCATTTCTAACACTTGCCAGATAATATGATACTATCATTAGTATCATGAATACGATACGTTTTACGCACTCTCATACTATAGATCGTCTCTACAGACTAACATTCTATTTATAGGTCCTTCACTAGACCACTGGTCGTTTCAATAGACCATCACTATCTTCATTAGTCAACTTTACTAGACTTATTGGTCGTTTCCTTAGACCATTACTATTTTCATCGGTCATTTCAATGGAACATTATCACTTTTATTGGTCGTTTCAATAGACCATTCTTACTTGTTCCAGGTTAACTTGCACATTTAACACTATTATTCACGCCAATACAAGCATTGCTACTGTGCTTAATACTTTCACATAAAAAGGTCATCCCCAAAAGACGTAACTTTTACAAAAGATCGATTTACTAGATCTATGGTCGTTTCAATAGACCAATTTTACTTGGGGAAGCCATTTCACTAGACTTTACTTATTTATCATAGGTCGATTCACTAGACCTACTTTCATTCACATTTGGCCGTCTCACTAAGCCAGTTACTCTTATACTTAACCGTTTCAATAGGCTACTTCATTCTTGTTTCGATCATTTCACTAGACCAAAACTAATTTCACTTGGCCGTTTCTATAAGTCAATTCTACTCATGGTCTTTTCACTTGACCAATACTTCTTTGTTCTAGATAGCTCATATGCCATAAACTTAAGAACAAAACAATTAACAAGGCCATTTGCTTAAATAAATCATAAACTTTTATTACGAGGATCTTCTTGGAATAAAAGTCAACAAAACAAAAAATCTAGTATTCTCTCTAAACTAGAACTAACTATCATTACTATGAAATAAAATAAATTCTATGTTTCATTTTTCAATCATGAAACACCTTCCTAGGCCTTCCCCTAGGTCTTCCTTCCACTTGGCACTCTTGGACCCTTCTTAGAACTTCTTGGCCTTCCTCTGGGCCTACGAACCGGTACCTCTGGTGGTTCATCATTATCAATCACAATTGGGGTAGCTTCATTACCCTCAAGGTTAATATCTACTTCCTCGACTTCATTTTCAGCTACCAATTCTTCTTCCTTTGGTGCTTCATTGCCTACGAGTATTGTCGGTTCCGACTCTCTAACTCTAGTTTCCTTCAAATCTTTCAATTCATAAAACTATTGGTAAGCTTCTTCTCTGGTTCCATAATAGTACTTTTCATTTTGATTCACGGTCTCCTTTACTTCTAATTCCTTGCGAGTGTCTAGCAATGCCTTCCTATCTCACATCCACTTCCCTAGTGTAAAGCTTACTTTTGTCTTTTCAGCTTCCAAGTCTTCAGTTAACCTCTGAATCTTGAGTGTCTACCTCTGGATAACTCTTTTCTTAATTGTTCTGTGTTTCAAGTTCATTTTCATATTTCTTCTAAGTTCGTCTAATCAAGACATAACCATTATCAGTACCATATACTTAAAGGTATATGACTATAACCATCATTTTGCATAAGCAACTTAAAAGAATAACTTTCTAGTGTAACCCTTCCAGTTTTGACTCCCAAAGTGTTTACTTATATTCCTCATATCTCTCGAGGAATTCTTATCTTAGGTTCTTTCCTAAAATAGTAAGTTTCCATAATTAACTAGTTTGACTTCAAGCAATCTTAGTCTTCCTAAAACGCTCAAATCAAACCTATTCAATATCAGAGTTCCTATCCCCTTTAAGCTCTAATCCCATAGCTCTGATACCAACTGTAACGACCCAAATTTCCCAACAATAATAATAATAATATTCCATAACCAGGAAATCTCAAACGTTAACATAATTCAATCCAATGTTAACGTATAACGACTAGTTTACTCTAACCATAATTCAAAACAAAGAGGAAGCATAACTAAAATTCAAATCTTAACGGCTAGTTGTAAGTACCCCAATCTGAAATTGACCAACTTAGAGGAACTCTTAGCACCATTAAGGGATAAACTGATAGGCTGGGACCTCACTAAGATAAACCTAAAATTCCAGGACTACTCTGGAATTAAAATTGGAAAAATCCAAAAGCTCTCCAAGCTGAGCCGTACGGATAGTTTGGGTACTAGAGGGGCCAATCCGTACGGATGTTTTGGGCGCCCTCAGTCCCTATAAATGCAGGTCCTTGCTAATCATTTCAGGGGGGAGAAAATTGTTTAGAGAGCAAAAGCTCTGCAGAAATTATAACAAAATAGAGTAATCAACACACTTGAGAGAAAAGAGAGAGGAAGATAGGCTAGAATCAATATTGGTGAGGCCTCCTTCTCCCCCATCTTCTCTTCATCTCTTCTTCTTCTTTTTTTGTTTTGTTTATTTACTTATTTTATGCCATTATAAATAATATTTTGAAATGGAACCAAGCCTTGGAGTGATCAATGATGACCTTCATGCCTAGTGTGTGATTTGTGGGTTACAAACCATGATGATCAAGGCTTGTTATGTTTAAATGCACCTTTATTTTATTGTCATTTACATTAATTCACTTTACATTCAAGTCTTTACTTTTGTTGTCTTTAAATTAAGGGTTAATGACAATTTAGGGCCTGAAATGTAGGGGGGTTCTTCGGTGGGGGGCCTGAATTTTTTTATTCTACACATCAGGGCTCGATGTGCAAACTTTTAGCCAATTAGGGGATTTTTGACGGAATTCGTTAGAAATCTTGTTAAGTGGCCATGTGCACGGCACATGATTAACAGCTCAGTTAGTTTGAAGTGATATTTGCTATTAAGGGGTTTAAACCAAATTCTCAAATTTAAAGGGTTACAAAACCAAATATCTTTCCAAAATTAAATATTATTTTTTGAACAAAACTACTTATAATTTTCTTCAATATACAATATAATTATTTAAAAATAATAAATATTTATTTTTAACCATGTCATAAGTATTTGTGTTTTATAACAAGTATTTGTGTAATCTTTAATACAAAAAATTTAACATATTACAGATATACTCCCTCCGTCTTACCTCACTTGAGACTTATTTCCATTTTGGTCCATCCCACTTCACTTGAGACTCCCCAAAATGGCATTCTTTTTATAATTTTATATTCAATCTAACCCCACCCACTCATTCTCTCTCTTCATTTTCCACCACACAATTCATTCAACAAACCTACTATTAACCCCACTCATTCTCTCTCTTCATTTTCTACCACACATTTTCTTTATTTTATTCTTTTTCCTTAGTTATTGTGCCCACCTCTTAAGTCTCAAGTGAGGTGGGACGGAGGGATTACAAATAGCCAAACCCTCACCATCTTCTTCCACATCTCCGGCCAATCCAACCAAACCCCTTTCCGGCCAACCTTTTTTCGACCACCCCTTTCTTATAATCACTTTACCAGAATCCACCACCTGCCACCTACGCCCACCCACCACCATCAGCAAAAACCCACCACCATCATCAACCACCATTTATCCAACTCAAAATCAACCACACAAAGAACACAAACATCACACACACACACACACACACACACACACACTTACAAGCAGTCACGCGCGCGCACACACACACACCATCAATACATCTTTGCAGATTTGAAGAAAAAAAATCAAAAACCCATCAAAGGGGGAAAATCAAACCCATCAAAGGGGCAAATCAAAACCCATCTTTGCGGTGACAGTAAAAATATGAACAAGGGACGCAGGCGGTGGAGCGAGGCAGCGGCTCGACGAGGCGATGGCGTGGTGAGGTGGCGGATTGGTGCGAAGGCGCCATGGATGATGGACTGGGTGCAATGTAGTTGGGCGAGGGAGAGAAACGAGCGTGGGTGAAGGGCTAATTAAGGGGGTAGGTTCCAGTCGAATTTAATTTAAGGGGGGGGGGAAGGGAAGGGGTGCTGGAGAATAAGGGACGCCACCGAAAAAGAAGGGATGCTGCCGGAGATCGGAGGTGAGCACATGAGAGAGATTCAGAGAGAGAAACGGGAGAGAGGGGGAATACGTGTGATGTAAGGAAAGGGATATAAAGTTTTTTTCCACCCCTCCCTCACTTTTAAAAATGTCATTTAAACCCTTAAAAGTCAATAATAATTCAAACTAACTGATTTATGAAGCACGTGATGCTCACATGTGTATTTAACAAGATTTCTAACGAATTCCGTCAAAAAGCCCTTAATTGGCAAGGAAAACACATATGAGATCCTGATGTGTAGAATAAAAAACTTCAGGTCCCCCCGCCGAAGACCCCCCTACATTTTAGGCCCTAAATTGTCATTAACCCTTAAATTAATGCAATTCACTTCTAAGTCTTTACATTTATGTTGGTTTATTTGAGTTTGATTAACTTTGGATGGTAAAGTCTCAATTTTTACCATCCAAGGTCTTGACCAACTCATAATAATGTCCCTTTTGATGGTAAAGATTCAATCTTTATCCATCTAAAGGTTGATTTCTTGTTTCCCCAAGGCTTTCCTTGAATGAATCATTCATTTGGATGTTAAAGTTCCAATCTTTAACCATCCAAATGATGATCTTGACTCAAAAGCCATAATTTGTCAACTTTCTTCATATTTTCCCAATGATTGCCTTGATCACACACAAGAATCTTTGTTTTGGTGTTTAGCTAGTGATCAATGGCATAGGGATGATCTTATTCACGTTTTGTAACTAGCAAATAGGCTGAACAGACCCAAATCAGTCCAGTTTTAGCAGAATCCCATGTTTCTGCCTGAGACTAGACTGATTCCTGAGAATCTGTCAAAACCTCCTGGACAGCCCCATAGAGCCGTACGGCTGGTTTGTCCAGGGAAGCATTTTTTCCAGTTTTGCCACTTTCTGTTAGATAATTTGTAAAGTAAACCCTTTCTGTTAAATACTTAACTGATTTCGTTAAAAGTCAGTTTCTCCCGTTTTTTCAAGAAAACATACACACACACACACTCGCACAATTTTTAACAAACTTTAGGGAGACTCGGTTTTTCTGAGGCACTTTGGGTGAACTACCGGTTGAGTTCTTCCCAAAGTGTAACCTGACCTCCGAATCCTTTGTCTCTAACCATTTTCATTAAGTTTGGGTTTAAAATTAAACTAACGTGGCGACTCCGTTAAACATTTTAAAGTGCCGTGTTTGGCATTCTCGAGGCAAACACTTCCATTTTCCCGCGGGGATCCTTACAGTGGCGACTCCGCTGGGGAAGAAAGTATTTGCAAACTTCTTTTTAGAAGATTTGGGGACACTTTTGTGTGGGTCAAACTCTCATCCCCGTTTGTTGACTTTGTGCATGTTTTGTGTGTATTTTATGTTTTTGTTTTGATTTCTGGATGTGAAACTGTTCTGGAAATGCAATGAACTGGGGCTTGATGACCAGAAGTTGAAAATTGGTAAAAAAAAATGGAGCTACTACTCTAGCCGTACGGCTAGTTTGGCTGGGCCCACAGAATGCTTCAAGCTAACAATTTTGTGCAGGGCAGAAGCATTCTGATGGTCCCCTTGCATTTTTTCTTGTCCGGGTTCTATTTACAGCCTCTACTTGTGCACATTCACCTTCTTTTTTCTTAGCCAAAAATGTATTTTCAAGGCTTGGTAATGCACAAACCTTTTGGACATAAAATTGGGTTTTTAAAGCCACATTGTGCATTACCTCTTTCATAAAAAGTTTTGGTTTCTCAAATTCTTTTGTTGTGTACAACCTTTTTGTACAAATGATTTTCAAAAGGTTGTTGTTCTTGTTGTAAAATTTTGGTTTCAAAAACCTTTGGTTGTGCACAACCTTTCCATGTACAAAATTTTTATTCTTGCTTATTCATAGCTTTGCTTGATTACTTGTGCAAAATACTTGTTTGAATTATTTGTTCATATCTTGTATATATTGGTCATACATTGTTCATGATATTAAGACAAATTGAAAATTCCTATTTTAACTCAAAAAGGAACATAGAAGGCTTCACACAACGCGCACTTGACCTTGTGCACGTTCCAAAAACCCTTTAAACCCGGGATGGATGCCACGATGCAGCTTGATTGGTTCTCTTGTGCCCTTCTCGCGCGTACGGGTCCATTCCACCTCCCCTTCCGAGCTGAGTCAACCACACTTGTCTGTGACACACAAATACCATGACCTTGGTTAGTTTTTGGTCTAGCTCACGTCATCACGTCTCTAATACGTGCCCGAAATTAATTATGGCCAAGTTAACGCCCGAGTCATGACTCCTTGTGAAAGCAAGTGTGACCAAGGTCATCTTTGACCCGGTCCTTGACTTATGCGTTAATTTCAACCATAATTAACCAAAGTCATGTATTAAGGATAGGGTGACACCGTGTCTTTAAGCCCTAATGTTTGATTCATCCTAATCATCTTTAAGCCTAAGGCTAAGGTTCGAGACCCCTCATTAAAAGAGATCATGCCAAATTTTTGTTCAAGCGTTAAGTCAATCTTAACCTTGACCAGGACTTAACTATGATAAGAATGGCCCATGCATTGGAACTTTGCGACACACTAGATCCTAAGAATGGTTCTTTTGGTCGGTGAAAGCCACGTGCCCTATAGGACCCTCGCCCGGGACAGTCCGTCTTTAGGGGTGTGTAATACAGGTGAAATACGAGGGGTCTATAGGCGTAGTGATGGCCTTCACTGATCCAGGGTTTAGAGTAGTTGCGAAAAAGTAGAGAAATATTTTCCAACCAATTAGGAATAAAATGCGTTTTGAAGTAAACATGAACAAAGAAAAATGAATAAGGACAATAAGTTTTCATGTTGCATGAGCCTAAGCCTTTTCCCAAACACTAGCCCAAATTGATACCCGAGTCTGAAATGACTATCCCTCTCCTCCGCAGCTCGTAAAAAGTGGGTCAGGGTTCCGGGTCGTCGTCTGGTTAGTGCCGAGTCTGACAGTTCATCAGCAGCTTCACTCAGACTTCTCCGAATGACTAGTCCGGCAGGAAGTAGTAGTGGAGGTGACAACGCAGTTAATCCTAATGGGATCACCAGGGAAGAGTTAGTACAAGATCTAGAGGCCGCCAGGGCCAGGGAAGAGAGCATCAAAAAATATCAGGAAGATATGCAGAATAGGGTTGTGGAAGCTATGAGACAAAGAGGTGTAGCCGTCGTGTTCGAGAACAATGGAGGTTTTGTGGAAATCATTGATGAAGAGGAGGTTGAAAATGTGCAACCCCAGGGCTATAATCGAGTCCCCCCTCCCCAAACTTACCCAAATGTGGTGACCTCATGTCCCGCATTCCAAACCACCATTCACCAAAGTGTGCCCACTACCCAAGTTCCTTTTATTTCCCTAGGAGGTTTCCCCACATATCCGCTCGGATTCAACCCGTATGGTCCTATCCCAACGAGCCGAGCACCCTTAGCTCCGGCCACCGCCGGGTTACCACCGCCAGCTTTACCAACCACATCCCAAAGGGTACCATACCCATTCCACCACCTAGGGGCACAAACATCTGAGGTCGCTCCATTGTACATCCCAACAATATCAGGGATATGGGTATGTCTACACCCATGAACCACCTCAAAGCCTTCCCCCGGTGATACTATCCACCACCGTGCCTCCGACCATAATGCCGTTGACAACGCAAACTATGGGATCCATTAACTCTAGCCCACACATGGACCCTCAAATGGGATGGTTGGTAGAGAAGTTGAAACAAATGGAAGAAAGGTTTGAGGGGATGAACGAGAAGAAGTCCGCCTTGGGAATCACCGATCCCGATAAAATTGCTCCCCTTTCTCATAGATTCAAAATGCCGTTGATTGATAAGTTTGATGGAACCGCTTTCCCCCAGACTCACCTCAATTCCTACACCTTAGCAATGAGGGAAAAGGGTTGTACCTTGCAACAAATGGCCGATCACTTCCAACTATCTTTGAGAGGCAATGCACTCAAATGGTTCTTTAACCTAAAAGATGAGTCTCGAATCACATGGGACCAGATCAAAGAAGATTTCCTCACCAAATACCGATCTAACTTGGAGTGGGAGACCAATTGCACTGACTTGCAAAGCACCTTGCTAAGGAACGATAAACCAGTTGGTGAATTCTACAAGAGGTGGAATTACAAACTTGGAGAAATTTCCAATCCGCCTACTGAGGATGAGCAACTAGATATTTTTCAGTCATGTCTGAAACCTCAACTGCGGGCTTTGATCGGTCACCATTTCTACCCTAATCTCCGGGCTATGGTAACCGTTGGGTCCAAGTTTGAGAAGGCTCTCAGCGAGCAATCCTCCGCCCAAGGTAGTGGTATCTCCTACAGATACCGCCCTCCAACCACCGGCAAAGGGAAGGAAACCTCCGGGATAGTCAACAACATCCAAGGGGAAAACCCGAGGCAAGCCCCACAAAGGGTTGGAAATTCGGAGAGACGTCCATATGTGAGGTTTGAAGATTTTAGGATGCCTATAAGCAAGGTGTTTGAAGGGCTAGTCAAGCAAGGCCTCGCAAAGCCTTTAGTTAACTACCAACCCAAGAATCCCTAGAAATACCTCGACAAGAGTAAGAGATACGCCTTTCATAATTACCACAGACACAACACCGATGAATTATCCGTAGTAAAACGCATCATCCTTGACCTAATTGACAAGGGAAAGCTTGAGCACCCTCGTGGTCCAAATATAGTCAACAATCCTTTCCTCGATAACAGCGCCATCAACCTGATTGAGTTCGGGCAAGATAGTGTGAACATGATCGAGCTTGGAGAAACAACACCGGTAACCTTCTTGGAATTTAACACCCCGCTGATGGAAATCGGGGAAAAATGGAAGGACATCCTGTGGGTATCTGTACAAGAGGGAAAGATGAAGTTCCCCCTGGATTGTATGATAGCCAACATATTGAGTGCAAGAGTCCTACACCGAAATGCCAACGAGTTGATTTTGATTAATCTCATTGAGCACAACCTAACGTACGAAGAGTGCATGAAAGAAATGAAAAGGGCCATTAAGAACGAGGTGGAAGGCCGAAGCCACGGTTCAAATGCGTGTTGCCCTCCTCACAATGATCATTTCCATGTCACAGAACCGTGTAGTTTGTCAACCGGCAAGAGATTGATTAGAAGGGTGTGTTGCCACAATGAAGAGAATGTGTCCGAGGAGGCAGGAAACCCGGGGATCTCTAATTATGAAGGGAACCTCACCCAAATGAGAGGGGCAATTCGCTCCATGCCTCGTGAAGAGCTCTGGCTTCTCTGTGAAAGTGATGATGATGAGGTATCTTCCTATATGCCTCCCCGTATCCCATACCCAAGGGAAGAGGAAGGCTTTTCAACTTTGGATGACTTCTTGTCCTTGCCACCACTTTTTCCACCACCTCAGTTTGATAGTGATGGGTCGATGTTTCCTAACCACTTCTGTTGCATGTTGACTTTGGAAAAACTCCGAGAGACTGTAGGAGTTCGGGAAGGACCAAACACCCGCCCTATTTCCCTCAAAGAAATCCGTGAGTCTGCTTACGCCTCAAAATGGATGGTCACAGTAAATGAGTTAAGGAAGGAAGCATGGCCTTACTCCACCAAGGATCTGCCAGCACCCGCGGAAGAATTGGGGGAAGTTTATGACTCTGCGGAAATAAGTGTGTTGACCCGCTCCGGGAAAGTACATAAGGAGAACCCCAAGAAACCTCCACCACAGGAACACCGCTTACCACCCTCTTTTGCCAAATAGGCGGGAGACACGGATCTCGAAAAAGAAGACCCCGTCCTTACTCAATTAAAAATGATCCAATCCAACATATCCTTATGGTCCCTCCTCACATCATCTTACCCGCATAAGCTCAAGTTGGAGGAATGCCTGGCTCAAACCATGGTGCCTACCACGGCTACCCCCGAGGAAGCCGTGCAGATGATTGGAAGTGTCCAGTATGGAAACATCATCTTCACCGATCTGGATTTGCCTAAATTTGGGGCTAACCACAATAAAACCCTCTACATTATGGTACAATTGGACGAGCTCCGTCTTCCTCGGGTCTTGGTTGATAACAGTTCCGCTATGAATGTCCTACCTGCCAAGATGATGGACCTCCTTGGTCTCAAAGCGGCCGATCTAAGGTCCTCTATAATTACCGTCAAAGCTTATGACTCTACAGCCCGATCAGTCCTAAGAATGGTCACTTTGAACCTATGGTTTGGGAAGCAAAGGATGCCAACGGATTTCCAAGTGCTTGATATCCCTATCTCCTTCACCGCTTTGTTAGTCCGTCCTAGGCTCCATAAAGTCAATGGAGAAGCTTCCACCCTTCATCAGTGCGTGAAATATATGCAAGGAGGTAACCTAACAATCATTTACGGGGACAGTGTCAACATGGAAGGAACTAACACCAACGGGATTCTTGTGCTGGAAATTAAGCACGAGGAAAACGGTATAGTCTTGACCGGCTTCACGGAAATACCTTCCGAGACCCATGTTTGTTGTGTGGACCTCACACTCACCAAAGATAAAATTCCCCCCGCAATGAAAATGATGCGCTTGATGCATTACCTCCCTGGAATCGGTCTTGGGAAGAAACTCCAAGGGACTCACAAGGTTGTCGAGATTGAGGAACAAAAGACACTCCACGGCCTAGGGTATAAGCCAACTCCCGAAGACCTCAAAATGGATAAGGAAATGGCCTGAAGAAAGAACCGAGCCAGAGCTTAAGGAGTCCCGTATAAAGGTCCTAACCTTCGCCCATATACCTTTGATATGAGCCGCTACTTTGTGAAGGGAGGATGCCAACCCAAAGCCCCGAGGAAAAGGGAGCCAATGGTAACCAATTGAGACAAGCTTCAAGAGGATCTCTCGAGGTTCCGAGGGATGACCGCCAATCCCGTAAGAAGAGCATTCCTGGATACTCCCGAAGTGCCTAATTCCACCAAGACCACGGTAACACATGAATACTCTTTCAAAGGGGTGCCCAAAATGGTGAAACAATTTGAGGCTTTGTCCGTAGAAGGAAACAACAAGGAAGAAGAAACCGCCTGGGGTCAAAATGGCCAGTACGAGTTTGGGGAGTGGGCTCCCAAGGAAGCCAAAAAGGAAGTCACGGATGATGAATAGAATGGCGTGGTGATGCAAGGGTTATTCGGAGAACAGTTGGTTGTGCCGAATTTAATTGACATAGGGAAAGAAATGGTTGCTACAATAGGGGATGGATCCCCTGAGATTTTCGACCCCCACACCTTGGTAGGGCAAGATGATATGCCTCTGAAGAATTGGGTGACCTTCTCTGGACCTTTGGCCAGTAAGGAAGAAATGACCGCAAGACTTGGATTGGTTCCCCTCCCCTTAGAGTCAAATGTCATAGGGTCAAATGTAACCGAGTCCCCTCAATCTCTTGTCTTTGAGTTCGAGTCTGTTTCCTCCGAGGGCCTCACACCCGAGGATTATGATCTTGTAGCTAATATTGTATTCCCCTTTGCATTGAATGAAATGATAGACCTTTCCGAGTATCCCCTCATTGCCAATTTATTAGATGATAAATTAACTAATAATATGAAAATGGTTAATGGTGAATCACCTAATAATGCAGACGCACTAAACAAACAATACATTAAAAAATGCTCAAAGCAGGTTATTGAGCGAGAGGAAAACCGTGCCCAAGCTGCCGAAGAGGCTTTGACTAAGGTGAATTTGGGGACTGCGGATGAATCAAAAGAGACACAGATTGGTAGCTACTTCAAAGGGTCCGAAAGGAAAGGCTTGGTTAAGTTGCTCAAGGAATATGTGGATGTCTTCGCTTGGTCTTACAAGGACATGCCAGGGTTAGATGCTTCGCTTGTGGAGCACAAGATCCCCGTGGATCCCGAAGTGAAACCGGTTAAGCAAAAGCTTCTGCGAATCAAACCAGAATGGTCTTTGAAAGTCAAAGTAGAAATCGAGAAACTGCTCCGAGTCGACTTCATAAGGGTGATAGAATATCCCTCGTGGCTTTCCAATATAGTGACAGTGACAAAGGCCAATGGAAAGGTCCGATGTTGTGTCGACTTTAAGGACCTCAACAAAGTAAGCCCTAAGGACGACTTCCCTCTCCCGAACATCGACATGCTTGTGGACACAACCTCTAGCTTCGAGGTCAAGTCCTTCGTGAATGGCTTCACCGGATACAATCAAATCAAAATGGCCGAAGAGGACCAAGAAAAGACTGCCTTCACCACCCCATGGGGGACCTTTTGCTACACCGTGATGCCTTTTGGACTAAGGAAAGCTGGGGCTACTTACCAAAGGGCCGCAACCGCACTCTTCCATGACATGATCCATAAGGAAATAGAGGTGTACGTAGATGATATGATTATCCACTCCAAAGGTACCGATGGACAGTATTTGGTTGACCTAAGGAAATTCTTTGATAGATTGAGAAAGCACTCCATGAGGCTCAACCCGGCTAAGTTCACTTTTGGGGTTTCCCGTGGCAAAGTTTTGGGGTACATGGTCACCGAACGCGGCATTGAGATTGACACCCTCAAAAGGTTAAGGCGATTGTGGAAATGAGGCCACCACGCACTCAAACAGAAGTGAAAGCTTTCATGGGACGACTGCAATACATTAGTCGTTTCATAAACAACCTCACCCCCACATGTGAACCTATTTTCAAATTATTGCGAAAAAACGCAGAGGTCGAATGGAATGAATAATGTCAAAAGGCCTTCGAGAAAATCAAGGCCTACCTTACTCATCCGCCAATCCTTTGCCCTCCACACAAGGATAAGCCTCCCTTGTTATACTTAACAGTAACGGATACGTCAGTGGGATCCATGTTGGCCCAAGAAAGGAGAGATTCAAAAGTGGAGAATGCCATCTATTTTGTGAGCCGAAAACTGCAAGGGAGTGAACTTAACTACTCCACCATTGAAAAAACGTGTGCCGGATTAGTATGGGTGGTGAGAAAGCTGAAACACTACATGCATTCCCACTCAATACAGCTCATCTCCAAGATATATCCCATCAAATGCTTGTTGGAAAAGCCATCTCTTTCCATGAGACTCACCAAATGGTCATTCTTCCTGGCAGAATACGACATCAGCCACGTGACACGAAAAACGGTCAAAGGGAGAGTCATGGCGGAACACTTGGTAGATTTCCCCAGCAACGAAGAAAAAGGAACCGAGCCATAGTTCCCCGACGAAGGGATATTCGCTCTCGAAGGCGAAAACAAATGGCAATTGTTTTTTTACGGCGCCGCAAACAAGAGGGGAAATGGCATTGGAATGCTCTTGGTTGACCCAAAGGATGAGCATACCCCATTGCCATTAAATTAAACTTTGATGTGACCAAAAATGCCGCCGAGTATGAGGCATGCACATCCGGCTTAAAGGCCGCCCTTGAAAGGAACATGAAAGAATTGGAGGTATACGGGGATTCAGCCTTGATCATCAACCAAGTGTCCAATAAATGGAAGACGTTGGACCCCGGCTTGCAAAAGTATGATGCCCACATGAAAGAGCTCATGGACCAATTCAAAGAGGTCATCTTTCATTACTTACCAAGGGACCAGAACCATTTCGCGGATGCATTGGCCACCTTGGCCTCCTTGGTAGAAATCCCCGAAGGTAAATCCATAAAACCCTTCTGAGTTGGTAGAAAAGAAAACCCGGCCTACTGTTGTGAGATAGACAGAATTCCGGAGAAGGTATAAGAGCCATGGTACAACCAAAATTACCAATTTCTCAAAAAAGGGGAAGCCTCCTTCACGAATGAGAGAGGAGAATACAAGGATGGAATCAAAGCCAAAGGTATGGTAGCCCTCAAGCGATTGGCATCTCACTATGTCATTCTAGGGGATACCTTGTACAAGAAGCGCCACCGAGGCCTCCTCCTAAGATGCATAAGCATGGAAAAGGCAAAGGAGCTCATGCAGGAAGTCCACGGTGGAATTTGTGGTCCTCACATGAACGCTCGAGGATTGATGCAAGTCATCATATGAATGGGATATTTTTGGATTTCAATGGAAACTGATTGTATACAGTTTGTGAAAAGGTGTGATAAGTGTCAACGGTTTTCCAACCTCAATCACCTACCACCCCATCACTTGTATTGCATGACAACTCCGTGGCCTTTCTCGACTTGGGGCATCGACATCATCGAAAAAATTTCTCCACCCGGAAGCAATGGGCACGAATTTGTCTTGGTAGCCATAGACTATTTCACAAAATGGGTCGAAGCCAAATCCTACAAAGTCCTCACTTCCAAGAAGGTTGTGGGATTCATCAAGGAGAACATCATGTGCCGTTATGGGGTTCCAAATGAGGTTATCACAGATAATGGCTCTCATTTTGAAGGCGAATGCGACCAACTTTTGAAAGAGTTTCGGGTCACTCGCCACAAGTCTTCCCCTTATAGGCCTCAGACCAATGGTGCGGTAGAAGCCGCTAACAAAACTCTTGAAATGATCATCAAAAAGATGGCAATACGGGGTAGGGATTGCCCCGAAAAGCTACATCTAGCATTGTGGGGCTACCGAACTTCAGTCAGAACAGCCATCGGTGAAACCCCTTTTTCCTTGACTTACGGGATGGAAGCCATGATCCCGGCCAAGTTGGAGGTCCCGTCTCTAAGGATTCTACTAGAAAACCAAATTCATGAGGTAGATTGGCTTCGAAGCCGGCATGATGAATTGGCCCTGTTGGATGAATGTCGTTTGAAGGCCATGGAACATATCCGTGCATACCAAAGGAGAATGGCACGGGCCTTTGAAAAAAGGTGAAGCCCTGACAAATTCGGGTAAGAGACCTAGTTCTCAAAGAAAAACCTCCGGGAAGGACTAATCCCGATGGAGAGTGGGAACCCGTATGGATTGGTCCCTTTGTGGTACATGAAATCTTTTCAGGGGGCGCAATGAGACTTGCAGACCTGGACGACAACCCTTTCATGCACCTGATCAATGGTGACAAGCTCTGCCGTTACTTTGTTTAAAAAAAAAAGGAGTGCTAAAAGAATATACCCACCTAGATTGAAAATGCATTTTGGCGATCTAGAGAAAAAACAGGGTCGCACCCGAATTCATGGAAATGAACTACGATGTCTTAGTCCTATTTGTAAAAGGGGAACGTAGGCAGCCAATTATTGGTCCGGTCTCAAAAATAAATAAAATTCAAATTTGGTTCTTAAAGAGGCTTCGTACAAGTGCAAGCTAGCCTTATGAAAATCAAAGATAAGTAACCATTGCCACCATAGTTAAAACACTTCTTTGATGAGTCTAAGCACGGTCTACTCTCGACTCAAAATAACATGCTGAAAACACAACTAAGACATTTAAAGAAAATTAATGTGTATGCAGTGGTAATGGGTGGATACTTAGGACAGTAGGAATTATCATTACTCCTCATCCTTCCGCTTCTTCTTTTGGCTCCTCCGAGTTTTCTTCTTCTTCACATCAAAAATCTCGATCTCTCCCCTCCCAAGATCGAGTGCTCTCCCAATCTCCTCGACGAGCCCAGTTGCCCTCAAGGCCATGTCGACTGCAGCCCTAGCTCGGAGATCCTCCTTCCGTGCCTCAATCTTAGGCACCATGGCCATCCTCCTTTCGGTCATGATATGATAGTCTTCAATGACATCCCCAGTATGGTTATGGCCGCTCGCCACAGCCTCAGCCTCCCTCAAAGTCCTGCTAGCGTCATAATCCCCTCTAAGAATGGCCTCACGCCTCTCCTCAATGAGCCTCTGAGTCTGGCCCATAGTCTGTTCATACCAATCCAAATAAACTGTGGTTAAGACCGTGCTAGCCACACTCCTGAGAAGTACCCGAGACGGGAAGAGGGAACATGCCCACGACCAGGTAAGGAATGAAATGGTGGATGGATCCCACATATATAATGACGAAAGTCTCAAATGCTCCGGATTGACACCCGACCACTCCAACAAAGGAGTTTTCATCAATCCAAACTGTCTGCGAACCAACGGAGGGATGTAGAAAGACGATCCCAAGAGTCCCGGCACCTGAAAAATGGGGGAATAACCCTGATACTCTCTCATGGAACTAATGCACCAATGCGGAACCCGCCAGCGGATCCGTGAGGTCTGGAGCCGAGCCATGTAAACTTCCCAGTCGCCCTGGACGAAATCTAAGAGTATGCCTCTCAGAGAATAAGACCATGGTTTATGAGAAAAAGGAGCCTCAAGAACGTCCATCAAGCTCTCCCTCAACCACATGGTAAGAAGAGTGGGAATACTGCTACGCATGAAGCCATCACCTAAGGCTAAGCGGTCCATACCATGAAAAGTCTCTCCCAATATCAAGGGGACGATATCTTTCCCCGAAAGGCATTCCTCTAGGATACTCAACAGAACCCTGTGACAAGTACCCTTGGAGCCAACCATGTAAAAAAGGGCAAGAATGCACAACCCAAAGGCATTCCAAGAAGCCTCATCCGTGCGATCCATGAACTTCTCGGGAAGATCTGATATGTCAATAAAGGTATGATTGAGGACCATGAATTGAGCCTCTTGTAAAGGAATATCAAGAAGAGTGACCAACCTTTCAACGCACATTGTGTCATTGATCGAAGGGAGAGCAATGAGCTCCGCATCCACGCCCCCACCAAAGCCTTGAAATCCTTGTAAGTCGGAGTGATTTCATTGTAAGAAAAGCAATACACATCTCTCCTGATATCCCAAAAAGATGCAGCGGCCCTCAAAAGCTAAAGATCCAGGATGAATTTATTGAGAGACCAAAGAGATCTAAGCCCAAATTTGGCTTGAAAAGTGTCCTTGTTCTCCCGCATATGATGCCGCATCCAACGCCTAAGATTGCCCTCGAAGCATTCTTGATCATTTTTGGACAATTTTGGTGGTTTCTCCATAAGAAAAGGCTCCATAGAAAGAAAAACTTCAAAAAAATGAAAGAGATGAACTGCTTCTGGACATCAAGCTAAGGCACTTAAGAAGATAACCAGACCCAGAATGAAATTCAATGCAAAAGGGCACCCACTGTCAAAGCTGTACGGCTACTTTGGCCCTGACAGAATTGATGATTTCTTGTTGGAAGTTTGGCTTTATGACCCCATTCATTCAAAGCCCCATCCCAACCATATCATAAATACCCCAGATATTTGCCCTCCTTTGGCTTATGCAAACATGATTCTTGGCCTAGGAAAGAATTATAACAAGGCGGTCCCCACGTGACGTAAGCCCTGTGAAAATTAAAAGGTGTGAAAATACACTTAGGCAGTCCTTGACATAAGCCCAGTAACATTTTGTGAAAAATTGCCTAGTGTGAAAATACACTTAGGCAGTCCTTGACATAAGCCCAGTGAACCTTTGTCCCCCAGAGTGGTCGTTTTAGGTCGAGAAAACCTTAATCCCCCAGAGTGGTCATTTTAGGTCGAGAAAACCTTAATCCCCCAGAGTGGTCATTTTAGGTTGAGAAAGCCTTAGTCCCCCAGAGTGGTCATTTTAGGTTAAGGGAACCCAAATCCCAGCAGTCCAAAATGGCGTGAGACCATCCCTTAAGTCAACCCTCTCCATAGAGCCAAGTTGACCAAGTCCCGCCTCTGACCCTCGAGAGTCATGACCGTTCCTTTTTAGTCAACCCTCTCTATAGATCCAAGTTGACCATATCTCGCCTCTGACCCCCGAGAGTCATGCCCGTGCCTTTTAGTCAACCCTCTCCATAGATCCAAGTTGACCAAGTCCCGCCTCTGACCCCCGAGAGTCATGCCCGTGCCTTTTTAGTCAACCATCTCCATAGAGCCAAGTTGACCATATCTCGCCTCTGACCCCCGAGAGTCATGCCCGTGCCTTTTTAGTCAACCCTCTCCATAGAGCCAAGTTGACCATACCCCGCCTCTGACCCCCGAGAGTCATGACCATTCCTTTTTAGTCAACCCTCTCCATAGAGCCAAGTTGACCATATCTCGCCTCTGACTCTCCAAGAGTCATGCCCGTTCCCTTAGGAAAGAATGAAAGATATCCACCTAGCCCTTAGTAGCCTTAAAGTTTCTCACCCCTACCGAACTACGTTAGGCTTGATTCTCCGCAAACAGGATACGTAGGAATCCTATACCTCTAGGTCCAGCCATATAACCAAATCGGTTAAGCCGTCCTCCCATCAGATTGTGATGCTTATTTTTATCGACAACCCCGCTTTTCCAAAGCGACGTTGCCGAGGGGCTCTGTAAGTACCCCAATCTGAAATTGACCAACTTAGAGGAACTCTTAGCACCATTCAGGGATAAACTGATAGGCTGGGACCTCACTAAGATAAACTTAAAATTCCAGGGCTACTCTGGAATTAAAATTGTAAAAATCCAGAAGCTCGCCAGGCTGATCCGTACGGATAGTTTGGGTACTAATGGGGTCAAACCGTACGGATGGTTTGGGTACCCTCAGTCCTTATAAATGCAGGCCCTTGCTGATCATTTCAGGGGGGAGAAAATTGTTTAGAGAGCAAAAGCTCTGCAGAAATTATAACAGAATAGAGTGATCAACACACTTGAGAGAAAAGAGAGAGGAAGATAGGCTAGAATCAATATTGGTGAGGCCTCCTTCTCCCCCATCTTCTCTTCATCTCTTCTTTTTTTTTTTTTTTTTTTTGTTTTGTCTATTTACTTATTTTATGCCATTATAAATAATATTGTGAAATGGAACCAGCCTTGGAGTGATCAATGGTGCCCTTCATGCCTAGTGTGTGATTGGTGGGTTACAAACCATGATGATCAAGGCTTGTTATGTTTAAATGCACCTTTATTTGATTGTCATTTACATTAATGCAATTCACTTCCAAGTCTTTACATTTATGTTGGTTTATTTGAGTTTGATTAACTTTGGATGGTAAAGTCTCAATCTTTACCATCCAAGGTCTTGACCAACTCATAATAATGTCCCTTTTGATGGTAAAGATTCAATCTTTATCCATCTAAAGGTTGATTTCTTGTTTCCCCAAGGCTTTCCTTGAATGAATCATTCATTTGGATGTTAAAGTTCCAATATTTAACCATCTTTGTCAACTTTCTTCATATTTCCCCAATGATTGCCTTGATCACACCCAAGAATCTTTGTTTTGGTGTTTAGCTAGTGATCAATGGCATAGGGATGATCTTATTCATGTTTTGTAACTAGAAAATAGGCTGAACAGACCCAAATCAGTCCAGTTTTAGCAGAATCCCCTGTTTCTGCCTGAGACTGGACTGATTCCTGAGAATTTGTCAAAACCTCCTGGACAGCCCCATAGAGGCGTACGGCTGGTTTGTCCAGGGAAGCATTTTTTCCAGTTTTTCCACTTTCTATTAGATAATTTGCAAAGTAAACCCTTTTTGTTAAATACTTAACTGATTTCGTTAAAAGTTAGTTTCTCCCGTTTTTTCAAGAAAACATACACACACACACACACACTTGCACAATTTTTAACAAACTTTAGGGAGACTCGGTTTTTTCGAGGCACTTTGGGTGAACTACCGGTTGAGTTCTTCCCAAAGCGTAACCTGACCTCCGAATCCTTTGTCTCTAACCATTTTTCGTTAAGTTTGGATTTAAAATTAAACTAACGTGGCGACTCCGTTAAACATTTGAAAGTGACGTGTTTGGCATTCTCGAGGGAAACACTTCCATTTTCCCACGGGGATCCTTACACTAGTACAACCCACTAGCTCTTTATCATAAAACCAAAAACCATTGTCTTAAAATCCTTCATCAAGTCACTGACCGCCATGCTCTGCGATCTAACCTTTTCCACTACTTATTACCTAGGGAAAAGAATATAAGAAAGGGGTGAGCAAACAATGCTCAGTAAGTTCATACGGGATCTCTCCGGGTACTAAGGAGAGATGACCGAAAGAACGAAGCCAAACAATTATATTTCAACGAAAGGCTAACATAAATAATCTTAACTGTACACATACAAAATACAGTTATCATACTTAAAGAAATTATGGTTCTACCACAAGTTCGTTAATTCCATAGTTACATACATCACTTTTTCAGGGTGTCGAGAGACCTTACACCTCCTCACGGTGCTCTCTTATAAGTTCGATCATGATCATTAAGCCACTTCATCAAGCAACATATTTGTCTAATTCTTTTCAATCAACTAAGACTATCTTAATTAGTCCTTTTTACTTAAACTAATTCTAGCTAAGTCCTTTTCAATTAGACAAAGCCAATTGCACATGTTTCAATTAGACACAGTATATCTCACATAGTATTCAAGGTACAAGAATACATAAAGCAATTTCAATTTACTTAGATACCCAATGAACAACACTTATCAAGGGTAAGATAATTCAAAATACGTTATATCAACATCAGAGTTCAAATACTACCGGCCACTTGGTAGCTACACTTGAAAGAATTATGAGGATCCTACTTTAAAGGATGAAACTTAAATACTAAGGAACGTAATCCCTTACCTTGGCTTGCGTTAATCTTCTTTAGCAATACCACGCGCACGAATCTACAATCATGCACAAAATATTCTTAGGACAAGTATTTACTATTTACTTTCCGTCCCATACTTTATTTCACTTCATTAACCTTATGAGTTCATCTACTTAAACTCCTTTAAGGTTGATGTCCGTTCTAGGGTTTGTACTACCCATTAAATCTTATACCCAAAATACCCTTTTAGGTTTACCAAAATACCCCTAGGGTTTCGTAGTTTCTATTCCCAATTATCATGTTTTAGTATTCGATTACTCACACCCAAAACACTATTCACAGCACCATATTTACTAATCACAGCAACCATAACAAACACACACACTGTATATACACACGCATACACAGCATACACACGCACATACTGTATATTACACACACACACACACGAACACACACTGCACACACGCGTACACTGCAGCACACACACATACTCCCTAGCACACACACATGCACACACACAGGCACACACACATGCACCCACGCACACACAGTGTGTTCTCAAATCATCACTCTCTCTTTTAATCCCAAATCATAAACCCTAGTTCATCTTTTAGGGTTAGGGTTTCATATTCGTATTCACAATTTACTAGTTAGGATTAAGACGGAGAAATCTAACGTAGAGGGTAGGATTTACCTTGCTCCGATCCCTCTTCTTTCTCTTTCTTCTTCCTCTTTCTTCTTCCTCTGCGGCTCCCACTATCCGCCGCTCTCTCTCTCTCTCTCGTTCTCTTCTCTATTTTCTTTTGTGGAATAATAATAATGCTAGGGTACTAAAGAGAGTATATATATTTTAGGGTTTTCAATTCCCTATCAAAAAGGGTTTCATACTCCCATTGGGTTTTAATTTACTTAAGCCCGACTAAGCCCAATACTTACTCCTTAATTATTTGAGCCCAAAATAAATAAAAGAGTTTAATAAAAATAAAAATATAAGGCCAAAGGGCCGGATATTACATTAGCAGTATGGCTTCTTAAGGATGTTTTTATAACGTACTGACAGAGTATCGGGAGACATTCGTATCAAACATAAGCTTCAAGAGTTGAAAATTCCATTGAAGCTAAGATCATCTAAATACTCCCTCAGTTCCTAAATGAATTTCCAAATTTCGTTTTAGGGGACATTGTGAAAATCTCTACTTTTTATACAATTAAATGACAAAGATGCATAAATATATATTCTTGTTATCCACTTTCCAAATATTTAGTTTTTGCGAGCATAAAGAAACTAATAACAAAAAATTGGTAAAAAAAATATGTAGGGACAGAGCTTTCTCAATAAAGACTTTCATTTTGAGAACAAAATTTCTTGAAAATATACATTTCATTTAAGTCAAACCAGGAACCTATATAATAAGAGCTTTTAGTTATCTTTACAGCAACTGCCCATAAGGAATGCTATTACATCAAAGCTATACCATCTGCTGGAAACTAAAAGATCAAACATTTGGCCTATTTCCAGTTGATAGTGTCAAGAGCTAGCACCACATCAAAGCTATAACATCTGCCGGAAACTAAAAGAAAACGCTGATTGTAAAGACATCAAATGTAACGAGTTAAAAAAAAAAGGCAACCTAGTGTTATAAGAGTTCCTACTATGCGTGGGGTCCAGGGAAGGATCGGGCCAACATGAGTAAGGAACAAAAAATAATCACCTTAAGTTATAGCACAAAACTGAATGCTGGTCAGCAAATCTAATAACCGGTGAGGGGTCAAAGGTATAGATCTCATCGCTTACCAGTATCGCCAATAAGAAAAAGAGTAACAATGGTGGATTTAGTAAGCAATGAAGAAAGCCTAAAGCGAGAGAGAAGGGCCTTTTAGGATAGCCCCAGACAACCTGCTTCATAACAATCATGTACACGTTCGCATTAACGAGTGATGATAGGAGGCAAGTCATCCTTGGCTACCAAAAAAGACCGTTTTATCTCATTTTAGACCCTCTTCCAATAAAACTTTGTCAGGGCCGTCCCACATAATTGAATTGAGTGTGGGTTGTGGAAGAGAACATCTTTTGACTGTCTTCCTGCTAAGATTTGTAACTACTCTTTTCCTGACTCGGGGTGTGTTACTATTACATGATCTTTGTTGACTTGCTATATATAGACATCTGGTCAAAGAAATGTTACTTGTAATAGAATGTTGACGTACGAAGCATTATGGATATAGTTGCCTCCTATTTTTTGGAATATATTCTCGACAGACAGTTGAATGGATTGAATGGAATCCAGTTCATTGTCTCTCCTGCATGATTTTGGAGTTTCAATTTGGCTACCAAACTGGCACATTATCAAGGGTCAACTGCACAGAATCAAGTTCTCTTAGCATTTGACATTCTCAAGATGGATGGCATGGCTATCAAAAGATCCATTTTCTTCTCCCTGTGTCCCCCCCCCCTCCCTCAAAGCTGTCGAATACACTGATCATATCAGGAAATATGTTATCTTTTGAAAGTACTTGTCAAAACAAGTATTGGTGAACGGGACTATGTTCCAAAATGTTAAAGTTGACGCCGTTTGGATGCTTCCGTTATGCAGATAACTCCTTGACCAAGACTCCTTGTATATCTATACCTTATATAGCAGATCCATAGTATAGAAAGATAATCATGCATTGTATTTTGGAGATACCTCCATATCCTTTCCATAGTTACAGTCAACTAGGGCTTCATTGTATTTGTATATATGCCGCATTCTGTATGAATAAAAGAATAAGTTGCTGTCAATATTTTCATGGTATCAGAGCTGGTTTCACATATCCAGACTAATATCACAGAGCCTTATCACACATCATGACAGGGACTCCTGCAGCAACTCCTGGTTCGTCAAAAACCCCTACCGTGGATGTAATGTCACCGTACTACATCCACGCTTCAGACAACCCCGGTCAAATCTTTGTCAGCGAAGTCCTTCGCGATGGCAACTTTGGTGACTGGGCGAATGAAATGAGCAACGCACTGTTTGCTAAGAACAAGATTGGTTTTGTCGATGGATCAATTGAAAAACCCGAAGAAGGATCACAAGAATTGATGCTCTGGAAGCGTTGTAACGCCATGGTCAAAGGATGGCTTAACAGCGCTATGAATAAAGAAATAAGAAACAGCGTGAAATACGCAATAACAGCCCAAGAGATATGGGAAGACCTTCAGGAGCGGTTTGGGAAAGAAAATGCTCCACGAGCTTATGAACTTAAAAGGTCTCTAACAATGACGAGACAAGAGAGCCTCTCGGTTTCATCTTACTACACGAAGCTGCGAGGACTTTGGGATGAAATCCAAGCTATATCGCCTTCACCAAAATGCAGTTGTGGGAAGTGCACATGTGATATCTCTAAGAAGCTCCAAGCATCGGTCGAACAGGAGCGATTATATGAGTTCCTTATGGGACTTGATGAGTCATTTGGAACGATCAAAACGCAAATCCTGAGCACGAAGCCTTCGATAAGCCTCGGAGTTGCGTATCATCTTGTGGCAGAAGATGAGGCGCAGAGACAAATTACAAATACCCGTAGGCCCAGCATAGAAGCAGCAGCTCTTCAAGCTTCAACCCAAAGGCCTCAAGCGGACAGATATGACAGAAAAGGGGACAGACATGAGAAACCAAAGTGCAGTCATTGTGAGAAGACTGGACACACGAAGGAACAGTACTTTGAGATAATCGGATTACCGGCGGACTGGAAGAGGACACCACGTCTGAACAATGAAAGGCGCGGCATACAACAAGGGAGTCGAGGACCCAAGGCTGCACAGGTGCGGGATGCTGGACCGATTGAACCAAAGTCTGTGGAACAAAGCCCAATAGCAGGTCTTAACAACGAACAATATACCAAGCTGCTGGAGTTTCTCGATGGTGAGAAGATAAGTCAAAGTGCACCACCTAATCCTCCGAATGTCAATATGGCTGGTAAGTTGAATGTTGAAAATTCTTGGATAATTGACTCCGGAGCCACGGAGCACATAACGTGTAATGCAGGGATGTTAAAGAAGCAGCAAGAACACGAAGTTGGTTTACCTGTTCAAATACCAAATGGTGATCAGATACTGGTCAAGAGGAAGAGGTATGGCCCTATCCATCAACATGGATTCTCAGACTTGGCACCGAAGATTGGGACATGCGTCCAATGTTAAGCTTCAGTACATTCAGCCTTTACATTTTAAAAAGAGATGTGAAACCTGTGACTCTTGTTTGAGAGCTAAACAATCTAGACTCCCTTTTCCTTCAAGTTCCATTAAAACAAATTCTTGCTTTGAACTCCTACACTGTGATATTTGGGGAGGATATAGAACTGCTTCTTTATCTGGTGCTCATTATTTTCTATCAATTGTTGATGATTATAGTAGAACAGTGTGGGTGTTTCTCATGAGGAATAAATCTGAAGTTGCACATTTTCTTCCTATGTTTTGTAATATGGCTAGAACACAATTCGAGAAGGAAGTAAAATGTATTAGGGCAGACAATGGGGAGGAATTTCAATCTAATTATATGATGGAGTATTATTTCAATCATGGCATTACCCTAGAAACCTCGTGCACAGATACACCACAACAAAACGGAGTTGTTGAGCGAAAGCACAGGCACATACTTGAGGTTGCACGGGCTCTTCGCTTTGAAGCGGGATTACCCATTAAATTTTGGGGCGAGTGCGTTCTTACTACTACCTACATCATTAACAGATTACCGTCTCCTGTCATTTCAAATAAGACACCCTATGAGATTTTATTAAAAAGACAGCCCACCTACGACCATTTAAGGGTTTTCGGGTGCCTGGCTTATGCAAAGGATAATAAAAAGGGAAAAGATAAATTTAGTGATAGGGGGAGACGGTGTGTTTTTATGGGGTATCCAAACTCACAAAAGGGTTATAGAGTGTATGATTTGCAGAGTGGGAAAATACACACTAGTAGAGATGTGCATTTTTTTGAAACAAAATTTCCTTTTAAAACCAACAGCCCACAGATTCACATTGACAAGGTAATTGAATGGAGGGAACAAGATTGGGCTGTTGACTTTGAGGAACATGAGCAGCCTACCGTGCAGGCTCAAAACCATTCGTCCCAAAACGAATCAACAATACAAGCCGAACCAACAATCATAGAGTCCGAGCCCAACATAGATGAGCCGCATGAAATAGACGCTGCAGATAGTCATGGGCCTAATGACATTGAGCAAAATAACAATACATATGGGGCCACACGAAGGAGCAACAGAATACACTACAAGCCTAGTCACTTCCAAGATTTTGAGGTTGAATTGCCACAGTCCGTTGACCATTCGCTGCCCAACTCCAACTCGGGAACTTCGACGGTACATCCTTTATCCAACTTTGTATCATACAGTAAATTTTTTTCCTCTCATAAATCATTTTTAGCGGCCATCACATCCCATGGTGAGCCAAAGTACTTTCATCAGGCAATCAAACAACAGGCATGGTGCAAAGCTATGCAAAAGGAAATCCAGGCATTGGAGGCAAATGGGACATGGACACTAGAGCATCTTCCTCCAGGCAAGCGAGCCATCGACTCCCAATGGGTTTACAAAATCAAGTATAAACCAAATGGAGAAGTGGAGCGATATAAGGCGCGCCTTGTTGCTAAGGGATTCACCCAAATTGAAGGTATTGATTTCCACGAGACATTTGCTCCAGTTGCCAAACTCGTCACAGTAAGGACTCTACTTGCCGTGGCAGCAAAAAGAAATTGGTCACTTCATCAACTAGACGTGAATAATGCCTTTTTACATGGCGATATATCGGAAGAAGTTTACATGAAGATACCCCAAGGTTTTGCGAGACAGGGGGAGACACGAGTCTGCAAATTACACAAGTCGTTGTATGGACTTCGACAAGCTTCGCGAAACTGGTATAAGAAATTCGTGGATGCCTTGCTCAACTATGGTTTCCGACAATCCAAGGCCGATCATTCTCTGTTCCTTCTTGAAAAGGGTACAACATTCATCTCGGCACTAATATATGTTGATGATCTTATCATAGCTGGAGATAGTGAAGATGGAATCAAAGAAGTCAAGCACTATTTGAACACAAAATTCAGCATTAAGGACTTAGGGCCACTGAAGTATTTCTTGGGCATTGAGGTGGCCCGCTCCCATGAAGGTCTAGTACTCAGCCAAAGGAAATATACTCTAGACATCTTAGAAGAAACTGGACTGCAAGGCTGCCGACCGAGCCGATTCCCTATGGAACAGAATGTTAAATTCTTGGCAGATGACGAGACACCAGAAATTGACGCAGGCCTATACCGTCGACTCGTTGGGAGGTTACTATTTACCGTAACAAGACCGGACATCACATTTGCAGTCAATTTGTTGAGCCAGTTTTTTAGTCGACCGAGACAGTCTCACCTTGATGCGGCATACAGAGTTGTTCGCTACTTGAAGCAATCGCCTGGACAAGGCATTTTCTTTCCAACATGTGGAACTCTTGATTTAGAGGCATACTGTGATGCGGATTGGGGTGGATGCATGATGACCCGTCGCTCGAGTTTGATAGCAGTAATCCCGCACCTCAAGCAACGGACTCCACCAAGCAAGGAAACGTGCAGCAAATCAGTCCATATCCTTAGCTATTAGTTGATGTATATCTTGTAGATATTCACTAGTCAATCTGTTACTTATCTTTAGGAATGTGATTAGAATAGAATAAAGTAAATATTATCTCCTAGTATAGATGCATGTACAGCAAGTATATAATACACAAAAACTAGAGATACTCACAACGGGGTTGTATCCTCCGGATTTGGATATGAACTGGACGAAGGTGGGGCGGCTGAAGTAGATTTAGGAGCCCAGCGTTGTTGTTCCTGTAGGTCTGTTGCAGGAAGAGCAGTAGAGAAATTCTTTGCATGATAATAAAAGTGACTTTCATCAAAAAGAACATGCCTAGAAATATATACTCTTCCAGTAATTGGATTAAAACAACGATACCCTTTGCGCATTAAATCGTATCCTAAAAATGCACATGGTGTAGATTTAAGCATGGGTTTATGATTATTATATGGCATAAGGTTAGGGAAACAGGTGCAACCAAAGACTTTAAGAAACTTGTAGTCCGGACGACGTTGCCACAACTTTTCATAGGGAGAAAAGTAACCATGTTGACGCATAGGCAAACGATTGATGAGAAAAACAGCAGTAGTAAATGCTTCGACCCAGAAAGAATTGGGTACATTTGACTGAGCAAGTAAACATAAACCCATTTCCACTATATGTCAATGTTTACGCTCGACAACTCCATTTTGTTGGGGGGTGTAGGGACAAGAAGTGCGGTGATCAATGCCGTTTTGAATTAGGTAGGATGCAAAACGTCTATTTATGAATTCCCCACCACCATCTGTTTGGATTGTTTTAACCGTATGAATAGAAGATATCTTTCGGGTTAACTTGTTTTCGATGAGAGTTTTAAATTCGGTGAAAACAGTAAACACATCGGATTTTTGAAATAAAGGGAATAACCAGACATAGCGAGAAAAATCATCAACTATTGATAAATAGTACTTAAACCCAGAAATTGAAGCAACATGGGATGGACCCCAAACATCCAAATGAAGAAGATCTAGGGGTTTTGCAGAATTAAAAGACCTAGTTTGAAAAGAAAGATTACAATACTTGCCCAATGGGCAAATATGACACATTTCCCTGCACTGAACAGGACCGCTAATCGGAAGCCTGGTTTTATTAACTAGACTGCTAAGAATATGAGACGACGGATGACCCAACCGAGCATGCCACGTAGAAGAAGATGCCCGATCCCCAATTAAAGCCAAGGAATTGATGCGAGAATTGGGGATGAAAGACAACGTGTAGAGATCTCCCGCATTACTGCCAGAAAGAATAGTCCTCTTGGTACGGTTGTCCTTCACACAAAACCCAAAGGCAGTCAGTTCAAAGAAGCAATTATTGTCAAGACAAAATTTGCGTATAGAGAGTAAAGAACGACTAATCTTAAGCACATGTAAAACCGTATTCATGACAAAATTATGATTATTGGCAGTAAAATGAGTGGTACCAATATTAGCAATGGGAATAGAAGTTCCATTGGCGACAACAATAGAATCAGTACCTGGATACGGTGAATAATGCTGCAATACATCCGGAGTGGATGTTATGTGATCAGTCGCACCGGAATCAAGAACAAAAGAGACGGGAGCCATGGGTGCAGAGTTACCTTGGGACGAACTGTTACCCGGATAATATTGTGCAGCATATGCAAAGTTACCCCGCTGGAAGCATGTGGTGGCCTCGTGACCCATTTTCTTACAAATCTGACAAGAGACGGTGGAGGGATCTGGACTCATAAAAGGGTTCGGAGGGTTGTATGGAATCGGGACAGTAGGGGCAGGAGGCCGAAAGTGAGGAGATGGGGGATTAGGGTTAAACTGTGGTGGAAGAGGAAGGATGCCATGACCATTGTTTTGCGACGCCCATTATTTTTGTTGAAATTGGGAACAAAGAGGAAATTCCCATGAACAGATTGTGTGGTTGGCCGAAACCCCCCCCCCCTGGGAACTAGGATGAAAAGCAACAGAAGGTGGCGTAGGGTTTGGTGTATGGGTCTGTTTTGGTGGCTCTTTTGTGGCAGCAAGGGCACTAACCGTAGGGTGTGTTTGGTTGGAAAACTTTTTCTGGAGGGCTTCCTCTTGAAGAAGGAGGTCTTTGAGGTCCTCGATGGAGGTATCCCCTTTGGAATTTTGAGTGGTGATGAATTCTTTGTAAGTGTGTCCTAGGCCTCCCAGAATACGGCGACGAAGGGTGTGGTTAGACACTGCCTCACCGGCTCGGGTTAGAGAAAAAGCAAGAGTTTTGGCTCTAAGTATGTATTCTTGGATCGTCATTCCGGGGGAA
The DNA here is from genome assembly GCA_026119855.1 of Campanula takesimana. Lineage (NCBI taxonomy): Eukaryota > Viridiplantae > Streptophyta > Magnoliopsida > Asterales > Campanulaceae > Campanula > Campanula takesimana. The sequence continues at coordinate 1,068,582 of JAOWBW010000211.1, read as the reverse complement.
AGGGTGAGTTCATGTAGTTCATCTTGGAGTTTTTGGATATGGATGATGGAGGCAACCCCGAATTCTTTAGCTAGAAGGTCCCAAGCTTCCGGGGCGGTGGTACAAGGGTTTACGTGGGGTTGAACGTCGGAAGTGACGGTGGCTTTGATCCATCCAAGTACAAAACGAGAGGTATGAGTGAAAGTCTCATAGTCCGGATTGGGGGTAGAGTTGGGGGAGATGGTACTTGGGGGAGGGGTTTTATCAGATATGACGTGAGTAAGGGTATGTATTTCCAGCATTGAAAGAAAAAAAGAACTCCAATTTTGGTAGTTGCTCATTAGGGTTAGACGACTAGTGTGTCCCATGTACGATTGTACATTTGAAGAGGGTTGGAAGACCATGTTTGCTACGAGGAGAGTATTACCTTGCCCTGAAACCGTTGCTAGCCATGGAGCTATTTATCGGACATTATCGGATCTACGTTAGTCGCCAGGCTTTAAGATGGGGCTTCTTGATACCATGTAACTTGAATATATAATCCTGCATGCATTGTATTTTGGAGATACCTCCATATCCTTTCCATAGTTACAGTCAACTAGGGCTTCATTGTATTTGTATATATGCCGCATTCTGTATGAATAAAAGAATAAGTTGCTGTCAATATTTTCACAAAACGAATTGCAACTAGTATCACTTACAGTGAGAAGAAAATGAAAATGCGTAATGCGTTACTTTGCAGTTGTTTGTTTTGATACTGTGTATTACAGTGACTTTTCTTTTCTATTGAATTGAGGACAATCCCTATTTTTGGTCCTGTACATTTGTTGTTTGGCTCCTGAATGGAGTGCATGTTCTTGACTTCAGTTGGAACGCGGTTGACCCTGATTACAATTTAAGCACCATTGTTGATGCTAGCTAAGTGAGGGATGCACGTTAGCAAACTATGACTTGTGCTGTGCACCATTTGTATCTCTCCTCAACTTGTACGGTACAAACTGAGGATCGATCGAATTTTTAACGAGTGTGCTTGTTGTGGAGAAGATCAAAGAAGTGAAGTGCTTTTGCCATTTTGCCACAAAGACAATGGAATTAGAATGCATTTATATACATTTCTCAGTCACAGGCACAAAGCATAATTATTTAGAGCAATGCTAGGAGCACAAAATAAGCTCACAAAATCTTACTCACAACATGAGGTGGCGATATTTTAGTGGTTACATCGATAATGGACCCGCCACACTCTAATTTAAAACACCAATAAAATCATTACACTTAAGATTTTGTGAGCAAGATTTTGTGACTTTTTTGTGCCCCTAGTATTATTCAATTATTTATGTATACAACATTACCTTCAACGAAACTCTACTACACGAAAATTTGAAGCAACTTCCTTCATTGGAACTTAACCTAGAAAGTAAAAAAAATCAAACAAGTTCCATAATCTAACCATAAGTTACTTCTGACGAGCCAATGAACGGTCCTTGAGCATCTCAACAACTTTTCTCATGGATGGCCTGTTAATGGGAAACGCTGAAATGCAAAGGAGAGCTACATTCAAAACCCTCTCAATTTCTTCATAATCACATACTGACGCGTTCATTCTGGGATCAATAAGCTCATCCAAATTGGCCCAGCCATTCCCGAGAGTTTCATTTCCTTGTTCTGTGGAAGATGACAATGCAGCCTCTGTTATCCACTTGACAATGTCCTTATTTTCACCAAAAGACGGATCGTTTGGCCTCTTGCCACTTATTAGTTCCAACAGCACCACGCCAAAGCTATACACGTCACTCTTCTCGGTAATTTTCAGTGTGTAAGCATACTCTGCAAGTAGTTCAAAACAGTTAGGACATTTAGACATTTAGTAAATTGGTATTTTTTTAAAATAAAGATAACCACAAATCAAAAAGGTTAACCTGGTGCTACAAGAGTTCTCAAGCGTGGGTCCGGGAAGGGAAGGGCCGGGCCCACAATACCTACAAATTCTTGACCTAAGAATGACCCATGCCCATGAATCTACTACACGGGACAGCTCCTCTCCATACAACAGTTTAGATTTTGTTTTCATATGAACTAAGCATGGAAAGTGAAAGAGACTGTTATGGAAAACAGGTATTTTTCTTGGTCGTGGGGGTTGAGGGTGCTGACCTAATATCATACTAGATAATAATACAAATTGTCTAGATATGACAAACAGCCAGATTTCAAACATAAAGAATGTATATCGGTCGTGGTTTTCCTGAAAACCATTTGTTTCTGTTTGGAAGTTGTTACCTCGTGGAGTACTTTTATTTGAATCAAATATATAGATGCATGACAGCATGAGTAAGGCCAAAGATTTTAATAGCTCAAAGCTGAATTGACCTATTTAGTATTTAAAGACTTTCTGCATGCTGTGTATTATATCTGAATTAACAAAATGGCAATCACCAATTCAGGAAAAATTCAGACATAAGCACAATAAAATCCAACAAGCAGCCAATCAAGCCATAAATAAATAAACAAATAGACTCACCTGGTGCAATGTAGCCATAGGAACCAGCCACGCCAGACATGACTCCATCAGCCTCCTTAGCCTCCTGCTGCAACGTTCTGGCTAGTCCAAAATCAGCCACCCGTGGCCTAAACTCCTCATCCAGCAATATATTATTTGACTTAACATCCCTATGAATGATTGCAGGCACGCAGTCGTGGTGCAAATAGGCCAGACCTTGGGCTGCCCCGAGAGCAATTTCATACCTAGCAGCCCAATCCAACACCACCCCACCCTTTTCTTTATGCAACACATCCCCCAAACTTCCATTCTCCAAGTACTCATAAACCAAAACCCTAAAATCCTCCCCAACACAAGTAAAAAGTAATTTCACAATATTACTATGTCGAATCCTCCCCAATGTCTCTACTTCAGACCTAAACACCCCTTCTGTTTCTACGTGCCTATGAACTCCTAACAACCTCTTAACTGCCACCGTCTGTCCTGTCTTGAGCATCACCCTATAAACCTTACCCGAGCCCCCCTCTCCAATTAGATTGCTTTCCGTTAACGAAGAAAATAGGTCGTCTTCATTGAAAGCAACTCGCTGGAATGATGTAACCTTCCAAGAGCGTTTATTCCTACCACCAAACACTAACAACACCTTGGTTTTAATCAAGATCCAGAGAAGTGAAACAATAAGCAGTAAAGCTAATGCTGCCAAAATTCCCACCACATAAAAACTAATAGGCTTGGTTCTACGACAAGGAGGGAACGGCTTTAGGTCCGGACTGCATAGGCTTGGATTCCCCATTAAGCTTGAAATGAAAAAGGTACTATCAAAACCAGTTGGCACTCTGCCTTGAAGCTTATTATTGGAGATGTTAAACTCATTAAGCTTCAATTTAGTCAATTCCACTGGAATCTCACCAGAAAGCAAGTTCCCCGACAGATCCAAATAATTTAACACGGGCAAACCCCCAATATTGCTAGGAATGTTGCCGCTTAAACTATTATTAGATAGATTCAAATCGGAAAGATCAGTCAAAGATCCAAACCTGTTTGGAATTTCTCCTGTAAACTTGTTGCCATGAAGATCAAGCTTCTGCAGCGTCTTGAATGCCCCAACACAACTAGGCAATTCACCCGAAAACTGATTCCTGCTCAAATCCAATTGAACCAGGCCGTGCAGTTTACAGACTCCTGCTGGTAACTCACCAGAAAAGCTATTGCCTGAAACCAAAACTTTTGTAAGTGCTCGAGCACTGGATATCGACTCAGCAATCGGACCTTCAAGCTTATTATTTGAAAGTTCCATATACTCGAGCCCAGAAAATCCCCAAAATCCAGCGGGCACTTCTCCGGTCAACTCATTATTAGCCATACGTACATAAACTATAGTTTTACAGTCACCATATGAGGCCGGAATGTTGCCAGAGAAATGATTATCAAAAGTCTCTAATCGAGTGAGCTTCTTTCTGTAACAGAGATTTGGAGGCAGTGGACCTTCTAATTTATTGCCGGACACATCAAACTCAAACAAGTCTGAGTTTTCACCAAATTTCACAGGCACAACACCTGAAAGCTGGTTATTGAAAAGCTTCAACATAGTGAGGTTCGGGTTTAAAGAAAGCACCTCTGGAATTTCTCCATGGAAAGAATTGTCGTTAAGTTGTAGAGACTGGAGAGGAAGCCTTGCGAGACTTTCTGGTATTGTGCCGTTCAGATTGTTTTCTGAAGCGTCGAAAAACATTAGAGAAGACAAGTTAGCGAAGACGTCCGGCAATTGACCGGATAATCTGTTGTGGTAGAGCTCGAATTGTTGGATGCTCTTAAGGCGGCCGATGGTGTCAGGGATGATACCAGTGAGGAGGTTGTAGGACAGGTCGAGAACCTGGAGAGCAATGAGGTCGCCGATGGAGTTAGGGATTTCGCCGGAGAGGTTAGAGTTGGAAATCCATAACTTTTGAAGCTTGGTGAGTCGGCTGATTGTTGGAGGGAGGGGACCTGATAGGGAAGGATTGTAAGCGAGTTCGAGATGGGTCAATTCAGTGAGATTCATCACCGATTCCGGTATATATCCGGTGAGGAGGTTTGCCGAGATGTTAAGCGCCTGAAGGGATGGAAAATGACCAAAGGTGTCCGGAATTTGACCAGTGAAGTTATTTCCGGTGAGATCGAGTACGGTCAAGTTAACAAACGCCGTCCCAAACTCCGGCAATCGGCCGACAAAGTAGTTATTGGAGATGTTAAGTAAACGAAGATGAGAACATAGAGAAATGTTACCGGAGGAGACACTGCCATTAAAGCTGTTATCACCAATAAGTAGGCTCCGTAGGGACGGAATCCGGCAAAAGTCAGCGGGGAAACCGCCGGCGAGGGTGCTGAAACTGGTGAAGTCAATTGAAACGACGGCGTTGGTGCCAGGATCGCATGTAACGCCAGTCCAGCCACAAGGTGCGTTTGGAGCCGTCTGAACCCAGTCGTCGAGCAGAGCATCCGGGTCGTCGAGTTGGGCGTTCTTGACCCGAAGTAAAACGGCGACGTCTCTGTCCAAAGCAGTTGATAGGAACGTAGAAGCAAAAACAAAGAACAAGAGAAGGAGGAGATTTGGTTTTGGATAATTCATTTTTTTCCGGTGGTAATGGAAACAAAAAGACAATTAAGGAGGGAATTTGAAGGAAGGGGGAAAAAGGAATTAAGGTTTAAGCATGGTGATGGGCGGTGGGAGGGGAATCAGATTTACAGGGGGGATTTGAATTAAAAGAGATTCTTCTCGTAAAGGCTGCGGTTGCTGTCCACTGTTGGTTGTTTAAATGGAATTTAGGCGACTTCCAAAAAAGTTTTTCTCATTTCTATAATTTAAGTTAATAGATAAAACATTCACATCTTTAAAAAGTTTGAAGAGTCAAATGAGAAAATCATTTTAAGACGCCGGAGTAATATTTTGTATATTTCCTCTGTCTCAAAGTAAAGTAGTAAAGTAGGGGTCGTATTAAGTATTATTTTTTGTTTAAAATATTTGTATATCAATTATATTCTTATTAATGATAGTGAATTTGATCAGTTTTTTTAATATTTCTTTTAAGGAGTATAATATTTTGTAAAATGTAACTACTAGTAACTGAGAAATTTGGAGGCTAAAATATTATTACTCTCTCCGTTAAATAGATGTCATTTTGACCACTTAAACAATTTTTAAGAAATATAATTAATACATGTAAAAAAGTTTTATAGAGTATATCTCTAAAATAATTCAATTAACTAGGCAATTAAATACTTGTGCAAGAAATAGTTCACTACTATCATTAATAAAAGTATAATTGGTCAACAACAACAAAAAACTTTGAAAATGTCCCTAAAAGAGTGACCAATTGGTAAAGCCAAGCCTCACCATCGGTGAGCGCTAGAGTTCGATCTCTCTTCTCGCCTCCTTCTGGCGCGAACATCATACAAAAAAAAAATGAAAATAACAAAACAACAAGTATTTTAAGTGTACAATTTGAGGAAAAATATGATCTATCGCAACTACTCTTTATAAGTAAGTGATAGTTCCTTTCGAAAAAAAAAAAAAAATAAGTGATCGTTGAAGCATATTAAATATACACCCTCCGTTTTATGTGATTTGAGACAAAAAAATTTGGCACATAAATTAAGGAAAAGTAAAAGAGAGAAATAGTGGGAGGAGGTGTTTGTGAGCATGAATAATTTAATAGGAGAAAGAATGAGTGGGAAGAATAGTAAGTTGATTGGTATTGTGAGTGTAAAACTAAAGTATGAGAGAGAATAAGTGAAAAAAATATTAATTTTTTTTTATCATTTTGATCAGTCTCAAATCACTTGAAACTTACGAAAAATAATAAGTAAGTTTAAAGTGTGGAGGGAGTAGATATTAGAGGGGAAGGATAAACTAATGGGTTAGGAATACTCGTGAGCAAGAGTATTGCTTTTTGGGTTTCTAGAATGGATTAAGGACAGTAGGGATGGCTAAAACCGGTTCCGGTTCGGCAAAAGGGTGACCCTGAACCGGCCCGCGCTTACCCCGGTTCCGGTTCCGGTTTGGCACAATCTGGTTCCGGTTCGGTCCGGTTCCGGTCCCCCCCCCCTTTAAAATTATTGAAAAACAAGGGATTTTTTTACGGTTCCGGTTCCGGTCCGGTTCGGCATATATGTGACCCTGAACCGGCCCGGATGCCTTGCGGTTCCGGTTCGTCCGGTTCCGGTTTCCTCCCCGGTTTGCTCCGGTTCCGGGCTTTTTCGGTCCGGTTCCGGTCCGTTTTTCCGGTTCCGGTCCGGTTTGGCCATCCCTAAAAGACAGATATGAGTCAAAAAGTAGGGGAGTGTTGGTTGGTTGGTCAACTTACATTTTGGGGAATATATTTACCGCCTAGAAATAAGGGTTAATTGCAATTTGGTTACCTGAGCTTTATAAAATTCTGCAATCGGTTATTAAATTTGTCAAAGTTGTGATTGGATTCCTGAATTTACTGAACCGGAGCAATCAGGTGTAAAATCCGTTAACTTGTTAAAATTCTAACAAAACCGTCACATGTGCCAAACATGTGACATTTTACTGAGGTAAAAAATGTCTTTTCTCAACAAAATTGCAATTAACCCAGAAATCAACCATTCTTGTTTGCGCAATTAATCGAAAGTTAATCAAAGTTAAAAAAATCAAAGTTAATAATCAATTTTTATTTTTATAGTGAGGTCAAAAAAGGTTAAAATTAAAAGATATTAATAAAAAAATCATTTATGAAAAATAATTTATAAAAATTAAAAGAAATTAATAAAAAATAATTCTTTAATGGATTAATGAATAATTGTTTGTTTATTTAAAAAGTACTTTTAAAAGAAAAAAGTAAGTACATCTACATGAAAATTAATAATCAATTTTAATTTTTATACATCAACTATATTTACAAACTTTCATATATTAAAACTAAAAAATGGTACATCAAATATTATCCTAACTCAATAAAATAAAAAAATATATATAAAAAAGGGAAAACCCAGCTTCATCCTTCCAGGCTTCCCTTCTCCTTCCTCCTGACCTCCACCACCACCATACTATCACTCTCTAAATCACTCTCACCCCACTCTCTGCAACAACCACTCCTCCACCATCGTTTGTGCAATTAACCCAAAATTAAAACGACACAAGCAGCTGCAAAATTGTCAAAGAACGGTAACAATGGAGCAATTAACGAAGCCGCCCTCCATTTCAGTCGCTGCTAACATATCAAATCGGACCAAAATAACAGTTGATTTAGTGGGAATCGAGAATCCGAAAAGGGTATTGACAAAATTGCTTGTAGAAGAGGAAGAAAAGCTTACCGCGATCTGTGTAGTGGGGATCGAGAATCCGATGGTGGTGGAAGCCGACGAGACGGATCTGACTCGTACGGTTCCGACTCGAGGAAGATTCAGAGGCTCAATAGCGGCGGCACGGAGGAAGCCGATTCGGGTATACGGATGGATTACAGCGCCGGTGGTGGTGGGGACGATTCCTCCGCCAAGACGTTGAAACGGCCTCGTTTGTCTGGACTCCGCAACTGCACAAACGATGGTGGTTGGGTGATGAACATGATGGAGTAATTGTGTGACATATTTGACCCCATTAAAAGTCACATGTTTCGCACGTGGTGTCTATTTCATTAGTTTTTTTAACTGACTAACGAGTTTTACACTTGATTGCTCCGGTTCAGCAAACTCAGGAACCGGGTCGCAACTTTGACAAATTTAATAACCAATTGCAGAATTTTGTAAAACTCAGGTAACTAAATTGCAATTAACCCTAGAAATAACAAGTTAACATTTATTTATTTTTTTATTTTTTTTTTACAATGTCCACACTACAAGGAGACGAGTAGAGGTATCGAACCCTAACGCTCTCTGAGGATGAGGCTTGACTTTACCGCCTAAAAATTCGTGCAACTAGATTAGTGAAGATCGTCTTTTGTAATTGTCATTGAATAATAATATATTCTCCCTCCGCCCGTGGATGTAGCCAAGTTGGTGAACCACGTAAATTTTTGTGTTCGTGTTTGATTATTTCTTTGATCATCGTTCTTTATATTTATTGCTCTAACAAGTGGAATCAAAGCTAAATTGGTAAGGACAAGATCCAGGTATTCCGCTGCAGAAAGAAGAAGATGGGTCAAGGATTTGAATCATCGATCGAAAAGATCAATAGGAGGAATAGTATTTTATTCTTTGGCAGATCAAGATGAAGGCCCTGCAGTTCGCGTACAGTGCACATGCAGTTTACGTGCAGCAAACGTCCATCGCACGTGCAGTTCACGTGCAGCGATTGTGCAGTGCACGTGCAGCATTCGTACAGAAATATGGGTGTTTAGGTTGGACACATCAAGACAGAAGTCGTGTTGAAAAAACAAGGCTTATTGGCACCCTCGTGGCGAGTAGATCTAGTACAGACAGCGAGTCAGCAGGGATAGTTGTGGAAGGCAGCAAGGGTTCTAGCAAGAAGAAGAATTCTCAAAAATCTTCTAGCAAGAGAGGCCCGAGACCTGATGAAGTTTTTAATTTCAACAAGGAGGGGAAGGGAAGCGAGGAAGTGATGGATTCTCTGGAAGAGAAGACGCATTCATAAATCATCATGGGTCTTGGTGATGATGTTCTCATGGAGGTTGCTATGAAAAATAGTGACCATGGTGATTTTGCTCTAATAATGGAAGAAGGCTCACGGCGCGGGGTAAGTGGCTTCTAGATCCAAGAGTAGAGCGGAGCAAGATAGTTGAGGAAAAGGTGGAGCCGATTTCTACAAGAAATATTAGATAGGAAAACGGTCCTGAGGTACAAGATGGCTATCCGCAGGTTGAGTTGGGACATTTTATCTCTGTAGGCGAGGTTCACGGCCGAATGAACTCGCCAAGCACGAAAACATGTTAGTCGCCCGGAAGGGGCGGTGCTCTAGATAGGCAGTCTAGAGGCACTAAGGATTGCTAGGCTTAGCATATCGTCAGGTTGCTTGTGAGGAACAAGATCGTCCGGCGTGACAAATGGTGCTTGAGGTAAAGCACAAGATTTCATTCTATTCGCCTTTAGATAAGTGGGTTTAAAGCTTTCTAGACTAGTTCGTAAACAACAACACCTGCACAAAGAAAAGAATAAAAGAGAAAGAACTGAAAGAAGGGAGAAGAAGGCAGACTCGAAAGAAGTGATGAAGACCCAACTTGATTGGGATGTTGCATTATGATGGTAATATATACTCAACTTACAAGAGATAACTAAGGTAGGAGATTTGTACAATCTTCTCTAAACTAACTGATATATGCTATCTATACATAACTCCACTAAAGTAGGAAACAAAATAATATCAAATAAACAACAATGACAAGGCTACCGTTTTGTTTTGGAGGTGCACACGGAGAGGCTGGGGCAGTGTGAGTCTTTGGAGTCCACTTCATATTTGAGCTATTTTCCGTGCCTGAAGAAGCTGCATTGAAAGACTTGGATACATAATAGAAATGGGACTCGTTAAAAACCACATGACGAGAAACATAAAGCCTTCCAGAAATGGGATCAAAACAACGGTATCCCTTCCTTAATAAATCATATCCCAAAAACACGCACGGGGTAGACTTTAGCATAAGCTTATGACTGTTGTATGGGACAAGATTAGGAAAACATGTGCACCCAAAAGTCTTCAAAAACTTATAATCCGGAGTGCGTTTGAACAGTCTTTGGTAAGGAGAAATGTAACCAAGTTACCGCATAGGTAGTCGATTAATGAGATAAACGGCGGTAGAAAAAGCTTCAAGCCAAAAAGAATAGGGAACTTTTGATTGTCCTAAGAGGCAAAGACCCATGTTGACAATATGACGGTGTTTTCTTTCGACTGTACCATTTTGTTGTGGAGTGTAGGGACAGGAGGTTTGATGTCTAATGCCATGTTTGTTGGTAGTGGTGCCCTAAGCACGTTTAATAAACGTTGTAATTGTTATCATTTATTTCATATCAATAAAGAGATGTTTTGATTATTATTATTGTTCATGTTTACTTATAATAATCTCCGTCCCTAGTACTTGTTAAGCACTAGTATAAAGGCTAAATGATCATGTGATGATCATGTTAGATTTATGGGTACTTGTTTGGAACAAGGTACTGGACATGACCCGCTGTATGAGATTTATGTCATGGTCTATGTCGAACATATATCTCATATTAGTTATGTCATTTGAATCCTTAGACATGAAGTTATTATAGTCTTCCACTTGATGAACATTATGTTTGACATATTCAAACGCTACCTTTAACCGGGAAGTTATAAAGGGTATGATTGGCATAATCGGATTCACGTAGGGAAGAATAATAAGCTAAATGGATTTGTCCCTCTTCGGAGAGATGTCAAGCTTGGGCCTCTCGTAGGAATGGTGTTGATGAAATGTTCGGCCGGACTCAAATGAATTGATTGGATCAATGGCATTTGGATTATCAACATATTCGGAATCGAGAAAGTATTGAACAAAACAAGTTGACTGTTTGACCATGACTTGTGTTCAATGACGTCGAGGACAAAGGGATTATGACATATTCTAAAGGAATGCGAACTTGTATCTAGTTATACTATTTGGGTAGGTATGACGGTTTGCTAGAACCTAATCATATCTTATGGTTTCATGTTTGAACCCATTGCCAACTTAGTATAATCCTAGAGGGTCACACACAATAGAACGAATCTTTAAAAGGACTAAATTGGAATTTTGGAAATTCTGGACAATCTGGGGAAGTGGGCGACCGCACAGTGTGGACTGGGCGGCCGCACACTTAGCTCAGATTTGTACCAGTTTGTTTCAGATAAATGTGCGACCGCACAGTGTATTCTGGGCGGCCGCACAGTACTGTCGGCTGGCACTTTCCTAATTCGATTTGGAATGTCTTTTGACACAAGATTCCTATTTGGAATAGGTCTTGCTTGTGTATAAAAGGATGAGTTCGGCCAGAACTTCAGGGATAGCCTTTTGTGAGTCTCCAAAGAGTTTGAGAGAGGTTTTACTTTGTTCTAAGACATCCTTGGTCAAAGAACAAAATAATACACAAGTGAGAAAATTCCATATAGTTCAAATTCATTGTGAAAACGTGTTTCACAATTTGGTCTAGCAACCAAGATCAAAGAAGTTCCTTTGATATTCGTTCGAAGTGTGGATACCGCTAGAGGGTGAAAATCATCATCTTCAAAGTTCGTGTTCAAGCTTTGTGATCGTGATCAAGTCTTCAAATCTCCACCAAAGACCAAGAGAAAATTTAATAGCCATCAAGGGTTAGTTTTATCCTATATTCATGTTATTGTATTTGATTTAATCATATGAACGGATCTATGTGCTTTGGGTTTCAAAATTTTAAATGCTAAATTCCGCTGCGCATGTTACTACGAAACCCAACAGGTTTAACCAAGAAACTAGCAAAAAGACGATTCACAAATTCACCCCCACCATCTGTTTGTATGGTCTTAATAGTGTGTATAGTCGATATTGTAAGAGTTAACTGATTTTCGATTTGACTTTTAAAATCAGGAAAAAGGGGAAACACATCAGATTTACGGAATAGTGGAAACAACCAAACATATCGTGAGTAATCATCCACAATAGAAAGATAAAAATGAAAGCCTGAATTTGAAGCAACATGGGAAGGTCCCCAAACATCTAAATGTAAGAGATCTAAAGGTTGAACAAAATTAAAACAACGAGTCTGAAATGGGAGATTACAAGATTTGCTTAAAGGGCAAAAATGACATATCTCTTTATTCTTAATCGGGCCGCTAATCGGAATCTGAGTTCTAAAAACTAAAGATTGAAAGACTTGAGAAGATGGATGGCCAAGACGAGCATGCCATACGGAGGATGACGCACGTTCTCCAATTAGTGCCAGAGAATTAATGCGCGAGGTGGGAACGAACGAGTGTGTGTAAAGATCACCCGTATTACAGCTAGAAAGAATAATCTTCTTGGTACGGTTGTCCTTCACATAGAAACCAAACGCAGTTAGTTCAAAATAACAATTGTTATCTAAACAAAAACGACGAATAGAGAGTAAAGACCGACTAAGTTTGGGAGCGTGAAGAACAGTGTTCAATTTGAAAGAATGATTGGACGTAGAGAAATTTGAAGAACCAACACTAGAAATAGGTAACGTAGAGCCATTTGCAACAATAATAGAGTCGTTACCTGCATAGGGATAGGAATGTTGCAGAACACCTGAGTTGGATGTCATGTGGTCTGTTACTCCGGAGTCAAGAACGAACGAGACTGGAGCCATAGGGTTAGAATGTTCCTGCTGTGTACTTGGCAGAGGCAGAGGCTGTGGTGTTGGATAGTATTGTGCCATGTAAGCAAAGTTCCCTCATTGATAGCATACGTCAGCGGCATGACCCTTTTTCTTGCAGATCTAGTAATGAACAGTATTTGGGTCGTGGCTTGTGAAGGGATTTGGGGGAACATAAGGTACTGTTGGAGCAGGTGTAAAATCGGGAGGCCGAGTCACTTGGGTTAGATCATGTGGCTGAAACTGGAAGGGAAGAGGAAGAAGGCCACGTCTTGAATTTTTACCACCACCACCACCACCATTACCTCGATTATTCCAATGAGGTCTGCCTCCCCCCCCCCTCGGTTATTACCTGGGAAGAACACAAAACTACTCGGACGGTTGCCACCTTGGCTCGGGTTAGAGGGTGAGGGTTGGGTAGGCGGTTTAGGGTTGTCCGGACCCTTTGTAGCAGTGAGGGCTGTGAGGGTAGGTTGTGTTTGGGAAAAGAATTTCTTTTGAAGGGCTTGCTCCTGGATTAGCAAGTCTTTGAGGTCATCAATGGATGTATGGCCTTTGGATTTTTGGGTTGTTATAAACTCTTTGTATTGGTGACCTAACCCGCCTAATATTCGGGTACGGAGAGTTTGGGTAGAGACGAATTCACCAGCAACGGTAAGGGAATGAGAGATGGTTTTGGCTCGGAGAATATAGTTTTGGATAGTCATACCCGAAGTGAGAGAGAGGTCATGTAATTCTTCTTGGAGCTTTTGGATATGGATGGCGGAAGTGACACCAAATTCATTGGCAAGGAGGGTCCATGCTTCGGGTGCGGTTTGGCAAGGGTTAACATGGGGTTGAACTTCTGAGGTCACCGTGGCCTTTATCCAGCCCAAAACAAAGCGGGATGCATGATAAAAATAGGTATATTCAGGATTTGTGACTTTTGACTCGGCATCAAGGTAGCGAGTGTGAGGGTTTGTGTCGTAGAGCACATTTGTGAGATTGTAAATCTCGAGCATAGATGGGAAGAGGGAGCTCCAGTTTGGATAATTTTCGTTTGATAAACGGCTATGGCCCATGTAAGATTGGACATTGAAAAGGGTGGGAAGAGGGTTCTTGTTTTGAGACTGATTTAGGGATTGATCGGTATCTTGTTTTTGAGGGGTTTTGTTAGATAAACTGGATTCATCGCCCATGGCTTGTCCAACTCTTGATACCATAAACAACACCACCTGCACAAAGAAAAGAATAAAAGAGAAAGAACTGAAAGAAGGGAGAAGAAGGCAGACTCGAAAGAAGTGATGAAGACCCAACTTGATTGGGACGTTGCATTATGCTGGTAATATATACTCAACTTACAAGAGATAACTAAGGTAGGAGATTTGTGCAGTCTTCTCTAAACTAACTGATATATGCTATCAATACATAACTCCACTAAAGTAGGAAACAAAATAATATCAAATAAACAACAATGACAAGGCTACCCTTTTGGTTTGGAGGTCACGGCAGTAGGTTGGTTTTCAGTTCGAAGCTCATCATTGGATTGAGATTGAGAGAAATCGAGATAAGGTACAATCTGGGGACTTAAGGTGTAGTACTTTCCAAGGATCCAAAAGTTGATACACATGTCTAATCGGCAAAAGAGGTTCTTAAATTCTAGAGGTATACAGTCTCGTGTTCGGCTAAACACTATGTTGATGGTCTAGAAGGCTTTCTGAGACATCAATACTAGTTTCTTGGCTCTCATCGGCGTTATGGAGAGGTCAAAGAAACAAGATAAGTAAGAGCACATGTTAGTGGAGTTTTGTAGCAGTTCGTGCAGACATCACGCAATCATGCAGTTCACCTGAAATTTTCGTTTGTGCATATGCTTATGGGGAAGAAATCCAAATAAGTAATCACGGGTTCGAGATACGTAGCCAGAATGAGAAGTGACTTTTTTCATGTCGTTCAAGGGTGTTTCTTCATGTTCGTTGGTGATCCAAAAATAGTTTGAAGCACTTTGAAGTTTGATACAAGATCGATTGTCGTCGTCTGGGTAAAATGGTATTCGAATTTGGTGATCGAGGATTTGGTATTTCAGATATGGTGGTCAACGTTGTGGTGGAGGTTATAGTGGTTTGAAAAATTCATTGCACAAGTTGAGAAGATGGTTTGCTTGACTAAGTAAACATGGTTGTTCTTTGGTGAACAAAGATTGTGTCTTGACAAAAACAAAAGGAGGAGGCGGAGGTGGAGAGATATATTAGGAAGCAGAGAATTCAACTCAAGGTGGAGTTGAGGTCGGTTCGTGGATATAAATTATGGTTTGGGGAGATTCAAAGTCAAGGTGGAGATTGTTGGGAATATGCCTTTGAATCAATACCTATTGGTTAAGGATATGTCAGCGACAAGTCGAGTAATTTTTGGGATTTGAATTGGGCAAGAAAAAGAAATCATTTTGGTACATGGATTAATGTTTATTGGTTCAATTAGGTTTCTTATTGGTACAAGAAATTGTTCAAGAATTAGGAAAGCCGTTTCCTAATGAATATGATTACTTTTCAAGAATTAGGAAAGCCGTTTCCTAATGAATATGATTACTCTGTACATAAGAAATAGGATTACAATTACATTGTACACAAGGAATAAGATTCCTTCTCCTTTAAGGGCTTAGGTATTTATGACTATAAATATTACCCTCCCCCTAGCATTATTTTAGCCGGTCATCTTTGAGAGATACAAATAGAGATCTAAGATCTATATTTAGCGAAGATCGTCTTTTGTAATTGCCATTGAATAATAATATATTCTCCCTCCGCCCATTGACGTAGTGAAATAATCAAACACGAACACAAGAATTTACGTGGTTCACCAACTTGGCTTATTTCATAAATAGAAAAATATGAATAGTGTTTTGAACAATCATATTCTCAACTTATTATTACTTTTACTCATTTTACATTGAAATTTTAATAAACTTGGAAAGACAAACTAAATATTTTAAACTAAAACGGAAGGAGTACCCTTTTTATAAGAAACTTTGTTTCTGATTTTTTTTAACCAATTTTTTTTTCACCATTCATTTATGCTTCTAAAATAATTATTTTTGAAATATCTTCTCAATTAAATTTTAGGAACGTTGAGTAGTATTTTTTTTTTGTTTCATATCGATAATTCAAATTTTTTTTTTTTGAACAAAAGACAAATCTTATTCATTCACAATAATAAAAGAAATGACACTTCACAAAGATCGAAAGCTCATTCCAAATGTACGTAGATGTTTCATCTCGTAAACTACAACAAATACATTTTTTATCCAAATTTTGAGACGTTCGGATTCTACTCCAAGTATAACTTGGAAACTGCCTCCATCCGGCATTTAAAAAATCCCCCATCAGATAATATTTTGCGCTGAAAACCTGAAATACTAGAGAATCCGGGTTGACAAGTCCACGTCCACCAGACATCTCAAAATCCACAAAACATCCTTGTGTAGTAAGAACAATGATCACCTTTGTGCTGTGAAGATTCATCATTTGTCTTTTCATAATGAAGAAAACAACAAACAAACACAGAAACATAGGCTCCCAATGGTGGGGAGAAAGCAACGGCTCCCAACGACGGGGAGAAAGCAACGGCTCCCAACAAAGGGGAGAAACTTATTATTACAACCAAAAATCAAAAAACAGAAACATGAGATACAAACTTCACTGAAATTACAAACAATTGTGTTGTTGCTTAATTAATCAAGGAAGAAGAAAAAGATGAAGACGAACTGTTTGAAAACCAGAGGATAATTCAAACATTTTAACAACTTTGTTTCATGTACATCACTATCCTTGGTGACAACTATCTTGGGTGACCAGGACCTCCCCTTCAAAGGAAGCCCTCACTCACCCACCCAATACCACTAATCTAGGCCAGAAGGCCATTGGTGTTTAATGCTTTTAACATATCAAATTTAGAAAAGTGATAATATTTTTGGGACAAATAAAAATGACAAAAGAAACTCTCAATTGAGACGGAGTGAGTACCTTTTTTTTTTTTTTCTTCTTTTGATGTACTAACATCTTTTGAAGGAATGAAATGATTCCAGAAGGAAAATGAAGGGGAATGTTTTGCGGGGATGTGAAAGTGGTAGGAAAACTCAGCTTCCATGTTACATTTCCTAAGTTAGGGGAATCAATTGAAAATATTTGATGTTAGGCATGATATGTGTTGAATTTGGGTGGAAAAAGTGCCGTAGATTGCTTGAATTTAAGGCTTAGAATTGTATAAATACAATGTACAAACGAATAAACATTGATTATAGATAAAAAGGAATAATTTTTGCAATGGCTTTTAACTTAGCACTAATTCTTTTAGATGTTTGAAAGACAATGAAATCATGGAAAGGGACAACAAAGTTCTTATTCGAGTCTTCGAACCGGTCATAATAAAAATCAACAATGTGTATATCATGCTCTAATATTATTACTATCTCTGTCCCTAAATGAGTGTCCAAATTTCATTTTAAGGGACACTGAAAATCTCAAATTTGTTGTATAATTTGGTAGCAAATATTCATATATAATCTTGTAATCTTTTTTCCAAACATTTAGTTTTGCACGTATAAAGAAACCGGTGAAAAAAATTCGAACAAAAACATTTAAGGAGAAAGTTATGCTAAATAAAGACACTCATTTTGGGACAAAAGATTTCTTGAAAATGCACACTCATTTAGGGAGAGAGGGAGTACAATTTTACGTGCATATGTGAATTTATAACAGAGGTGTCTTGATATAGAGTCAATACCTACACTTTGTACATTCTGTAAATAAAAATCTTTTCTTTGGTAAATACAATGAGCTCATTAGATACCATGATAAATAATTAATTTATGCCATAGTCTTGCGTAAAACGCGTTTTACAAAACGCTTAAGAAAAACGTGTTTTTAAAAAACGTTCTCAACGGTTCTAGATATCGATATAGTGCCTTCTGGATATGAGATTGATATCCAGAAACTGTGAAAGTGATAGTCAGGCGTGTTTTAAAAAAACGCGTGATGGCATTTTATAAATAGTCAGAACTTCTCAAACGGTTCTGGATGTTAATATAAAGCCTTCTGGATACGAGATTGATAGTCAGAATATTTGAAAGTGATAGCCAGAAGGGTTCTGGATATCAATATAAAGCCTTCTGGATATGAGATTGATAGCCAGAACCTTTGAAAGTGATAACTAGAAGGGTTTTTCTGTTTTTTTTTTTTTTTTAGAGTAGCAGAAGTGCTAATAGATAGTCAGTAACAATGTTTAGGATGACCAGTTTCTGTGTTACAAATGTCCAATGAGTGTGTTAATAAGTGCAGACGATTTTGAAAAACACATTATTCCTAACCACTAGAAAAAACGCGTTTTACAGGAGACCAACTCTTAATTTATTTTTTTTAAAAAATAACTATTAGAGAGAGCGCTGATAATAAATATAATGCCCTAACATTAATATGCTCGATAATCACCACTTTATAATAACTTGGACCGAATAATATACTCCCTCCGTCCCACTTTAACTTACAAATTTTGGGTTTGGCACATTATTTAAGAAAAATTAATGTGTTGTGAGAAAGTATGGTAGCGAATAGTAAGTGGATATTTGTTGTGAGTATGGCATGTGGGTCCCATTATTTTAAAAATATTAAAACATTTCTTTTTTTTTGGACTTTGTAGATTAAAGTGGGACAACCAAAATGGCAAATTTTGTAGATTAAAAGGGACGGAGAGAGTATTGCAAAGAGTACGTATTGCGTGTCTAAAATTAGCTCAACAGTTATAGGGCCTATCGAACGCCAAAATTATAGGGGCAATACTAGGGGCACAAAAGGATTTCACAAAATGAATGATACAAAATGAGGCGGCGATATTTTATTTGTTGCATCGATTGTTGATGTAAAAACGCAACGGAATTGTAACTAATAATTGATCGAAACCAATTATTCTGCAAGGAATAAGGATTCCCAAGAAGAATTTCAACGAAATTCTTGAATAAAGAAATAAAGGAGGTGAAAGAGGGATAAGGGTAAACCCAACAATTGCAAAGCAATCAAAATTTAATAATCAAAGTCTAATTTTCGGAATACAACTTTAGGCCTATTTTATAGTGCCCATAAAACTTGAAAAACAATCCTAAACCTTCTAGAATTACACCTAAGCTATATAGTAACCTAATAGGACTTAAAAACTAGTAAATTGACTCAAAATCTATCATAGAATCCTCTAAAATCAACCTACTAAAATTAATGACGAAAATAATTAAAATACTAATTAAATCCTAACAAATAATAAAATACCAATATAATTATAATATTTGATATAATCAAATATTCGTATTGCATCAAGACACATTCTAATTAAAAACACCAATAAAATCATAACACATCATTTTGTAAGGCCAATTTTGTGACACTTTTTTGTGACTTTATATTTATTCAAATTTTAGACAAATTCTTCTCTCTAAAACAGCACTCAACTTGTACGCTCCAGCATTTTAAAATGGGCAAATTACAATTTAGGGCCTAATGTCTACGAGGCAGTTGCATTTTAGGGCCTGACGTCTAAAATTTGGCGATTTAGGGCCTGACTTGACATTTTCGTTGAGAATGGGACTTTTTAACGGTTTTCGTTAGAAAAGTTAGTTAAGTCACATGTGATTTGCACGTGATTGACGAAATGGGTCAATTTGAAATGAGAATTAGTGCTTAAGGGGTAAAATATAAATACTTAAATTTAAAGTCGCAAAATATAAGTTTTCAAATTTTAAATTAAAATATTTAAATAAAAAATCTAATATATTAAATTTTTGATTTAATTTTTTTAAATAAATAATCATTTCCCTTCAAGAATATTTTTTTCAGAGAAATTGATAAGTTTTGTCCATCTAAATTGATGGAGATGGTGGTCAATGGTGTTTTGAGACGAGAGAGATGACGAAAATGGAGGTTGGAAGCGAAGATCTAAATCTGGAAAAAAAAATCAAAGAAAATTCATAATTTGTTTGTTTTATTTTCAAATTTTATATAAATATTTTTATTTAGATTTGGGAAAAAAATGTCAAAAATATGTTGTCAAAAATAATTTATTTATTTATATTTAAAAATAATTAAAATAAAAATTTTAATATATTAGTTATTTTTTTTAATTTTAATTTAAAACTTGAAAATTCGTATTTTGTGACTTTAAGTTTAAGTATTTATATTTAACCCCTTAAGAACTAATTCTCATTTCATATCGATCCATTTCGTCAATCACATGTGACTTAACTGACTTTTCTAACGAAAACCGTTAAAAACCCATGTTTTGCTAACAAAGTGTCAAGCCAGGCCCTATTTCGCTAAATTTTGCACGTCAGGCCCAAAACTGCAACCGCCTCGTAAACATTAGGCCCTAAATTGTAATTTGCCCTTTTAAAAGTTTGAGTTACTACTTCTTCCGTCTTAATATATTTGTAACACAAAATTTTGAGAAAAACGCGTTTTTCCAAACGCTTAGGAAAAACATGTTTTAAAAAAATGCAGTGGCATTTTTGTAAATAATCAGAACTTCTCAACGGTTCTGGATATAATTATAAAACTTTTTGGATATGATATTGATTGCCAGAACATTTGAAAGTGATAGCCAGAAGGGTTCCGGATATCAATATAAAGCCTTCTGGATATGAGATTGATAGCCAGAACCTTTAATATAAAGCCTTTTGGATATTAATATAAAGTCTTCTGGATATGAGATTGATAGCCAAAACCTTTGAAGGTGATAGCCAGAACCTTTGAAAGTGATAGTCAGAAGTTTTTTTCTGATTTTTTTTAGAGGAACAGAAGTTTTAATAGATAGCCAGTGACAATGTTTAGGTTGTCCAGTTGCTGTGTTACGAATGTCAAGTTAGTGTATTGAGGACTGCCAGATGATTTTGAAAAACACGTTTTTCCTAACCTTTAGGAAAAACGCGTTTTACAAGAGACCAACTCTATTTGTAATTTAAGAAATTCAAGTACATGTTACAATATTGATTATTTTGCTATTATCTAGACATTTTCAGTAATTTTAATTTTTCTACTACTAATGAATGCTAAAGTCCAAATCTTTTGTATTACTCTGTGTACCACTCTCTGTACCATAAGTGATCAACTTCTTATAGTTATCAAAATTAATATTATTTTGATATTATTCAAGCATGTAAACGGTTAGATTATAAGTGGTACAGAGAATGACACACAAAATGGTACAGGAGATCTCAACTTTGAATACTAGGAGTAATATTTATTGACAGACAGCTGATTAAATAAGCGTGATACCAAAGACAAGTTTTTGTTGACTCGTGCCAATGGGATTCGGAGCTTTGATTAAGTGTTTTTACTCCATTAATTAATAATGAGTAATTGCTGCATTGCACAAATTAGCACCGCACAGGGAGTAGCAACAAGCAAGGAAGCAAACAAATCAACACGGCGTCTCCGTAAAGGCTCAAATGCCTTTGGTTTATTCTTAAGCATTCCACTTTTAATTTCTTATTACTATTATTTGTCCGAACAATGCTAGGCTTACAAAATGAAGGATACAAGATGTGGTGACGATATTTTATTTGCTACATCGATAGTGGACCCGACACACTTTAATTAAAAACACCAATACAATTATGACACCTCATTTTATAAACCACATTTTATAGCCATTTTTTGTAACTTTATTATTTCTTTATTTGTCATGAGTGAGTAAGGGTCCAAATTTTCACGTGTGAAACTAAGACCAACGATAAGATAATGTCTCTTTTTCGCAATGATTAAAGTAACATGAAAGTAACATGGTACTCATAATATTTGCGGACATTTATATCAATCATGCCCCATATTGCTTTTACGAAGGTAAACCAATACATTCATTATTTAATAGCTAACTTAATTATAAGTTCAAAAAAATAGTTACTTAATTTTTTTTTAAATTAATACTGTGAACAAATTTGAATAGTAAAAAACAAAAAAAGAAGATGTTTTTATGAATAATTTGTTTTCCATATATAACAAAAAAAAAAAGAGTTCTTGTTTTGAACAAAAGAGAGAGAGAGAGAGAGTTTGGAGGTGCTTTACATTTTTATTTTTATTTCGAAAGCAAGGTGCTTTACATAAATAAGATACCGAATAAATGACAACATTAATGTTATAAATTGTTGAGTGTCTTTATAAGCATAAACTAGTTTGTGCGTTTTTTTTTTTTTTGAAAGAAAAACTAGTTTGTGCGTTAAAAATGTCAGCTTTTAAAAATTAGAATTTGGTAGGAAGTATGGAAAGACCTGAAGTTGAGCGTTAGATTCGACCAGACCGGTAATAAACTAATTGTATGAGAGATAACTTAAAATCAATTGGAGTCAAGTATAGCCGAGAATGACGGAACTTGGAAGAGCATTTCAAATGTAATTTCAATTTGTAAGAAAACTTACATTCAGGGTCGCGCTCCTGTGAAAACCATTTTAAATGAGAAACGTGAGAACCAATCATAACCGTTTGATTAAATACAAAATCAAGGATCCAGATTATAGATAAATTGGATACACTTGGATACAGTAGCTAATTTTCAAAAATACAATTGGATACATTAGTTTTTAACCTATTGTATCCAAGTGCAACACTTGGATACAGTACTTGTTTAGCTACTGTATCCAAGTGCAATATCAAAATTTATGTATTGTATCCAAGTGTATCCAATGTATCTATAATCTGGACCCTTGATTTTGATTCTAATCTAATGGTTATGCTTGGTTCTCACAGTTCTCACGCAATTGTGGTTCTCATTTGAACACCTACCTACCTACCTACCTACCTACCTATATATATATATATATATATATGTTCCATTATTGATTACAATATATATACATTCTATAATGATCTAGAAACTGTCACCCCATGATCTAGAAACGGTTACTATAAAATAAAAAATTCTATTTGTTTCTCCTCTCAAACAATTCTGAATAGCTAGAATCACGTTTAGTCCGATATGGTATGTGGTTTCATTTCAAATCCAAGAGATATTTGCTTTAACATGCCCCCTCATGCGTAGCAAAACTTCGGCTTACTTGTGGACATAGACTTTCTTAACGAGGATATAAATTTTCGTGGGCCAAACTTTGGGCATGCACGTGTAAAGGGTAATCGATCTAATATCATGATAAACTTTAGAGTTTCATCTCAAAATCAATTGACAATGAAAGAAGTGGCTCTTGATGTTTATATATTGAAAGCATAGCTTAGTAATTCTCAACATGGGATAATTGCTTCGATATAGTCATTGCGAGGCAGTGACTCGGTATCATGACCAAGTTAGGTAAGTCGTGACCAAATTTCAAAGCATTCCGAGGCCGTCACTTTTCAACCCAAATTACCCTCCCGATACATTGTCTAACAAATTAGTATTGATGCACTTACTTTACTCATAATACAATTTTCTTAAAACTCATTTTTTCTTCATATTTAGGTCATCATCCTCTCAAAAGGCTTTATTAAGGGGTAAGATCTATAATCTATAGACTGGATCATTTATATTTTCTATGTTTACGTGGGATAAAATGGGACTTCAATTTGCGCCCTTCACGTGAAGGCCGGCCTGACCATCGGCTCTATATGTAAACCATTAACACACCTGCATGACCATTGATTCAAACTCAACATGTGTACGCAAATTCATCATTAATTTGGACCAATTCTGATACCAAATTAGAAATCAAGAAGATGTAGAAACGTGTTTCTCATCATTATATACTAACTTATCTTAGTTCTATTTTAATACAATCTATACAATCTCTATTAACATAGGAAGAGAGATACACACAAACAATGGAAAGAAGAAATATAATATATTCCAAAATATTCGCTTAGATCGGCGAAATATTTTGGTTGTCCGTCCGTGGCATGGTTGAGCATGAGAACGAGCACCACTGTACGAAGCATTCCAAAGATTCCTTATGTACACCCAGTATTTACACGACCGTGCTTATTAACAAGCACGATCGTGCAAAGCACTCTAGCAATTTTTATATGTGCAGCCAATTTTGCACAAACGAACGTGCACGATAAAATACATGACCGTGTCAATCCTCTAACACACCTCTGAAAATTCAATTTATTTTAAAGTTCAAGAAATCTTTATAAAGTGCACCAAAAATCACTCAACTTCACATGTTTTGTGGATTAGATCACCAAACTAATTTTCGTTGCAAGCAACACATCCAACTAATTTATTTTTTGCATCCATAGTCACTATCACTAACTTCGTCAGTTTTTTCTGTTAAATCGTCATGTGCAACGCATGTGACAAAAAATTAAAGGGATACTTTAGGTAGCTCACTTTCCATTGATGTTCAGAAGTTGAACTTATGTCAAAATGGTACTTGACCTACTGATTGTTACTCTTATTTGCCTCTAAACTTTTTTTTTTTTACTTTAACTTTTGATATTTAAGTTTTTCAATTAGGCCATCTTCAATTAATTTACTTTATTTAGTTCTTAATTTATACCACCAACCCGCCACCATCTCACTGTCACTCACTGCCGTCTCACCACCGTCATCAACCACCATGGCCTCACCCAAACCTTCCTCCAAGAGCTCATAAAATTCAAAATTGAATTCCTCAAACATCTCAAATATCAAAACAATAGCAAAAAATGTTAAAATATTTCAAAATCAAACAATCACAAAAAAACTCAAACATCGTCAAGTGGAAGAAGATAATGACAACCTTCTTTTCGCTTGGCCCGACAACAACAAACTCATATTTACATTCAAACTTGGTACAAATTAAAGAAAAAAGAAAAAAAATAGAGGACAAAATCCTCAGATTTCGAAATCAAAAACAAAATCTAATTTAGAATTCAAAATAATCAAAATCAGATTTTGAGTTCAAAATCAAAATCAGATCGGAAGGGAATGGAGACCAAGAGGGCGATGCAGAGGAAGAGAAGATAGAGAAGGGGCAAACTGTAGATCGCTGAAGAACTAGGGGTGATGGGGGATGCTGGTCGGTGGTCGGATAGGAAGAAGAACATTGGCGCCGATGACTCCATTGTTCGTTGAAAATTGTTGAGGAAGACGGGGGTTTTTTTTTGAGGTAGATAAAGGGGTGACGGAGGGGCAAAAGAATAGGGAGGTGGTGGGGTGACATTTTAGGGATGATGAAACATGTTTGGTGGGGTGACATTTTAGGGATGAGGAAGACGAGGTTTTTTTTCCTAACTCTTTAAGTCAGATTACCTAAAGTACCCTGTTAAATTTTGTCACATGCGTTGCACATGACGATTTAACGAAAAAAAAACTGACGGGGTTAGTGATAGTGACTATAGATGCAAAAATAAAGTAGTTGGATGTGTTGCTTGCAACGAAAATTAGTTTGGTGATCTAATCCACAAAACGTGTGAAGTTGAGTGATTTTTGTGCACTTTTTCCTTATTTTTATTAAAAAGAAAAAAAAAGGAAAAAAAACGCACTCTTAAGCACATCACTTATTATCCAATATATGGTGGACAGGGCAATAGCTTTCTCTATCTATTTTAAATATTTCTTTTTGTACTACTCATTAAATACCAAACGTGGCTATACTTTTCCTCTCCTTTCTTCTCTGTCTGTAAAGACCAAAAATCTGACGATTAGTCGTCGGTCGTAGTACCATCATGGAGGTGAGCTGGGTGGAGAGTAGGAGCCACAAATGCTTGGAACACAGAAAAGGAGTCAAATTATTCCCCACAAAATTGATGTTATTCAAACTAAGCATTATTTGATTTCTCAATTTTCAAATCTTACATTTATTAATAGTTAATTTGATAATTAATAAAGGTAAGATTTGTGAATTAATTTTCAGATTTATTTGCTTGTTTGTTTGGTTTGTATTTTGATTTAAATAATTTAGGATTTGATTATTTTTTCTCAAAAAAATCTCATCAATTATTAATGAAGAGAAAGTATCTATCCTACGAATCGTTCTTTGAATTTTTAATCTTCAATCCAATTGAATTAAATCAAATCAGATTGTTTTTTGCAAAATTGAGTTCATCTTTGTTTGAAATGTCTTCTCTCCTTGTTGAGAGCCTTCGTCTTTCTCTCCTCGTTGAGAGTCTTAGTCATTCTCTCTTTGTCGAGAGCCTTCGTTTTCTCTCCTTGTTGAGAGCCTTGATATTTTGTACTTTGTTTTTTCGTGATATTCATTTGTTCAATCAAGCAATGCTTGGGAATCTTAGTTGGCGACTTATTGTTAACTCGAAGGTCTTAGTTTTTCATGTCTTCAACGCTAAATATTATCCAATAAGGGATTTTGTGAATGCCAATTTATGGCAGTGTCCAAGCTACACTTGGAATGACATTCGTGCGTCCCATGATGTTGTTAAGAGATGTACAAGATCAAAGATTTTGAATTGTTCTAATAGACGAATTTTGTATGGATTTCAAAATGTCAATGTAATGACTAACATTTCATTTCGAGATGTAAAATTGCACATTGGTACTTGGGTTGAGCCTCCGAAATTTGTGAAGAGCCTACTCTTATTATCGTGCATTTGCAATTAATCAAATGTTTGTTTGATTCCATATATATATATTAAAAAAAAAAAAAAGGGACTGGTGATCTTCTCACCCACAAAATATTTTATTAAAATAAATAAATTATGATCCATATCTTGTAATGGCACAAATGAATTATAGACAACAGGAGGCAAAATATTGTACGTATATGAAATATTGGTCAACGGCGAACAAAGTAGTTCCTTCAAAAAAAAAAAAAAAAAAAAAAAAAGAAAACCTACGAACAAAGTAGTTTTTTTTTTTTTTTTTCTAGAGAACGAACAAAGTAGTTTGTCATGGTGATATGCATCAATCGTTTCCTAAGTGTATATTGGGGCTTTGGACAAAATTAATCTCTTCCGTAACTTACGGACCGTAAGTTGTTCGGGTGGATAGTAAACTAATGTTACTTATGGTTAAAGTGATTTAGCTCAAGCGAATACCTGATATTGCTTTTCAGCTTTTATATGAAAAGTCAAGGAGAAAATCTACTAAAAAAATGTGTTTTACGCTAAACTTCGTGTAAAACGTGTTTTTAAGTTGGCGTGGTGGTATTTTTGTAATTAACGGGAAGTTGTTTAGCGCTGATCGTAAGTGCCAGCGGTAGTATAAAAAAGTGCCAGCACATGTACACTGACACTTATTAACACTACCACTGACAGTTTTTAATAAGTGCCAGTATCAATGTTAAAAACTGCAAGTGTAATGGCTGGCAATTATTAACACTACCACCGGCACTTTTAATAAGTGTCAGTATCAATGTAAAAAAATGTCAGTGTACTTACTGGTACATATTAACACAAACACTGGCACTTATTAACATAAACACAGGCAGTTTTGATAAGTATTTTGCAAGCTTACCGATCTCACAACTAGCAGCAAGGTGAACCTTGCCGATGCCTACTCTTACCGACATACATTGCCGACCCTATAGAAAAAAACACGTTTTCCTATCTTTAAAGTAAAACACGTTTTTCATAAGACCTACTCAAATCAAGAATTCAATTATTATTAAATTTACTTTTATGTACTCTTATAATAAATTAATACATTCATTAGCTTAACCCTTCAATTGAATTTACATATTGTCTATTTTGTATCGGTCGGTCATTCGTTTCACAACTCTCAAACTCCATATTTCCGTCTCACCTCATTTGACACTCAAGAGGTTGACATAATAACCAAGGAAAAAATAAATAAATTAAGGAAAATGTGTGGTAGAAAATGAAGAGAGATAATGAGTAAGGTAAATAGTAGTGTTGATTGAATAAATTGAGTGGTGAAAATGAAGAGAGAGAATGAGTGATGCGGTAAACATAAAATTATAAGAAGTTAGATATTTTGGGAAGAGTCAATTGAATTGGGATGAAAAAAATGTCAAGTGAGCTGGGACGGAAGGAGTATTTTTTTTTATATATATATATTTTTTTTATCAAAACCCAAAGCCTATTAGTTATGACCAAAACACTTTCACTTTTCACTTAAGCCAACAATTATTGGCCAAAACCTAGTGGTTAATGTTTGAGAGTGGTGTAAAAGTTAAATGGTGGTGGAGGTAGTTGAACCAACAATGGTCCCTTTATTCCTTCAAAAAAAAAAAAAAAAAAAAAAAAAAAAAAAACCAATGGTCCCTTTATCTTTAGCCCATTTTTTCCACAAGTCAAAATTAAAATACAAATAGAAATGAGCCCTACCCACATTTGGCCACATGTATATGTCTAGTGTTCTTCACTTTCAGCCTTATAAATCAGTGTGACTAAAGATTTCCTTGGGTTTATATATACACAAAAGACAAAAGGGTCCCCAATTTTGATTTCTCACTTCTTATAATATGAATTTCTTTTCATAAAGGACAGCTAGTTGATATTGATATCATTTAGTAGGATACTGAAGCAGTCTCCTCTTGTCCAGGTAGTCCATTTCATTCCATCTTTCCATAGTGTTTTTTTTTTTTTTTTTTTTGTTGTCCAATGCATAGTTATAAATACCGTCCCGGCAAGCGTACCGGTTTTGTCATTGGGACGGGACGTACCGGTACCGGAACATACCGGTGTACCGTACCGGATTTAGCGCACTTTTCAGCAA
This sequence comes from Campanula takesimana, assembly GCA_026119855.1. Lineage (NCBI taxonomy): Eukaryota > Viridiplantae > Streptophyta > Magnoliopsida > Asterales > Campanulaceae > Campanula > Campanula takesimana. The sequence continues at coordinate 1,040,225 of JAOWBW010000211.1, read as the reverse complement.
TTTTTATGATAATCTGAAAAAATGCTTTTTTTTCATAGTTTTTCACAATTAAGCCTGGTAATACCACCCCCTTTGATATATTTTTATGATAATCTGAAAAAATGTTTTTTTTTTCTTAGATTTTCACAATTAAACCTGATAATCTGAAAAAATATTTTTTTTTTGCGTACCGCCGGTTCATACATCTCGGCCGGTTCAGGGCGGTTCAGACCGGTTTGACCGGTACGGACCGGTTCCGAGCGGTACGAAAACTGGGACGGAATTTACCTTGTTGCGTACCGGTTTTTGACTGGTACGGGACGTACCGGCCGGTACGGACCGGTATTTATAACTATGGTCCAATGTCCATAATGATTTTTCTTTTTCTTTTTCTTTTTGTTGACTCGCTTTTGCCTCAAGTCTTTCTTTTTGAAAATTCTAAAATGACTTGTAAATTGAAATAATACAAAGGAACTTTTTGAAGGCTCACATGTTGTAGATTTAAAAAGAAGGGGGAAGGGGAAAAATAAAAATCTATACATATTAAAAGTCGACGCGGAGAACTACGGAGTCGCCACGTGGACATGTGTTGGCTAAATCTAGCTTTTGGTGAAGCCACCTCGTGCCTGTTTGTTTTCACTTATTTGGGTTGGCTTATGGCTATTGACTTAAAATAAGCTATTTTAGTAGTGTTTGTTTTCACTTATAAACTAAAAGCCAATAAGTCAAGTACAACTCCCTCAAAGCATAAATAAGTGAAAGCTAAAAAGCTAGAAAAATGATGCTTTTCTTGGCTTATTGAAAATATGGAAGTTTCATCACGTTTGGTAAGTCAATAATACTCTTCCTTTTCTATGTATGATTTATATAAGTTAGTTACATAATAATAATAATAATAATAATAATAATAATAATAATAATAATTTAATTATTTTATAATTATATTATTATCATTATATAATCATAAAAATATTATTATTACAATTGTGTTATTATTATCATTATAAAATTAATAATAATAAAAATTATTAAAAATTATTATTATATTATATTATTATTAGTATTATTATTACTATAATTATATTATTAATATTATATAATCATCATATTATTAAAAATATATTACTATTATTAATATTATTTTATCATTATTAATATATACTTAATAAAATTATATATAATATTAATTTTTATATAATTATTATTATTATGAATATATAATCATTAATAATTATAACAATTAAATAATTATAATTAGATAATAATAGTTATACAATTATATTATATTATAATTATTATGTGTTTATTTATATATGAGTGGTATTTTGGTATTTGTATTATATTCAGACATTTTTTAGCTTTTTCAACAAACAGTCACAATTAGCTTAAGACAGCTTATAAGCATTTTCATATCAGCCAAAACAAACAGTATTATGACAATAAGCCATAAGTCATTCAGCCAAAAGTCATCAGCCATCAGCCATAAGTCATCATCCATCAGCTGCGACAAACGGCCTCTCATCACCTTACTAATTAATAATTGACTTTTCATTTTTTTCCTATTAGCTAATAATATTAGTTACAATATAGGGTAACTATTATAGTTAACTATTACTTATAATAGTAATAGTTACTGTCAATAGTTAACTATTAGTTAACTACTACTTATAATAGTAATAGATACTATAATAGTTAACTATTATAGTTACTATATTAGTTAACTATTATAGTTAACATTTGTATTTAGCTATTAATAGTTAAATATTATAGTTAACTATTATATCTACTTATTAATTATCAACTATTATAGTTAATAATTATATTTAAATATTTATAGTTAATTAATATAATTACCTATTATAGTTAAATATATACAACTATTATGATTTATGATTAACTAATACTATCAATAGTATTAAGTAATTATAATAATTACTATGTATGTGAATTATTACTTTTGACAATATTATATAATCATAATAGTTACTATATAAGTTAATTACTAATATTATTATTACTTAACTATAATAGTTATAATATAAGTTAACTGTTGGGTTTTGCACAATCATGCGCAGCGGAATAAACCCAAAAGCCTAGATCCATTCAAGATGATTAAATTAATTTGAGTATGAATTTATAATACTAATCGTGATAATGCTTTTAAATTCTTATTCGAATGGTCGAATATTCAAGCTTGGAACTTTGAATCTTCTTGCTTGCGTTCTTCGCACTACGATCACAGGAACACGAACTTTGAAGGAATTGAGATCAATGCCCTCCACCGGTATCCACACTTCGAACGGACTCAAGAAAGCTTCTTGATAGATTGCTAGATCTTGACTTGAAACCTTGAAGAAACAATTTCTACCTTGGAATTATTTTGCCTCACAAGATTATTGAGTTTTGATGATTCCAAATCATAAAACTAATAACCCTATCTCACTATATGTTATAGTTTCTCAAACAAAGGGTTTTGATTTCTAAAATCAAGGTCATAGGTTCACAAACCGGGATGCCCCTTTTATATAGTGAGTAGTGACTTAATTTTGGTAGGTTTTTGGACAACTTTTCGTGCAAGAAAAGAAAACCTAGAAAAATCAGTTCCGGGGCGAAAGTGGCCGCATGGCCAACATTTCCAAAAGGTAATAGTGGCCGCTTGGCCAAGTCTTCTCATGTTTAATTTTTCAAGTCTTTTCCAATCCGTTCTTTGTGTGTGACCCAATAGGATTATATTAAGTTGGCAAATAGTCCAAATACATTTGTTCTCATAAATCATGAGCGGACTCTAGCAAGCCATCATGACTACCCAATTAATATAACTTTATCAAAGTTCGTGAATCCTTTTATAGAACATATCACAATCCTTTTGTCCACGATGTCATCGAGCGTAAGTCATGGTCAATGGTCAATTTACAATGCCCAATATTTTTCTCGATTCCGAATATATTGATTAATACAAATGATATTGATCATATCAATTCATTTGAGCACGGCCATGCATTTCATCAACACTATTCATCAAGGGGCCCAATCTTGACATCTCTCCAAAGAGGGATAAATTACATCTCAACTTATTACACTTCCCTACATAGCTTCGATCATGCCAATCATATCCTTTATAATTACTTGGTTAAGAGTAACGTTTGAATATGTCAAACATGATCTCCACTATGTGGAAGATCGTAATAATCTCAGGTCTAAGGATTCAATGATATAACTATTTAGAGGTTTAATTGTGACATCATGACCATAACATAAACCTCATAGTTGGATCATGTCCAGTATGTGTTCACCAACACACACCCATAAGTTTAACTTGTATCCCATACACATGCTCATCATATGATCATCGAATTAAACTTATACTAGTCCTTCATAAGTACTAGGGACGGAGATTATTATAACAAAACATGTAACAATAAATAATAACAAAAAACATCTCTTTATATAAATGAAAAAGTGATAACAAACATTTTCAAACAACGTGCCAATAACATGCCTATGGCATACACACCAACAATCTCTCACTTGCACTAGGCCCAATCACTAATGTATCTAATACCCATGGACCTAACATGACCATCATGTTTAACTTGAGGAAGTCCATTTGTTAGCGGATCAACTATGTTATCATCCGTCGGTACTCTGCATATTTTCACGTCTTCCCTCTCTACGATTTCTCGAATGAGATGAAAGCGCCTAAGTATGTGTTTGGATCTTTGATGTGCTCTTGGTTCCTTTGATTGAGCTATAGCACCATTATTATCGCAATAAAGGTCTATTGGATTAGCAATGATAGGAACCACCTCTAATTCAGTTATGAATTTCTTGATCCAAACAGCCTCTTTAGCAGCATCCGATGCAGACAAATACTCAGCTTCCGTTGTAGAATCAACTACTGTACTCTGCTTAGAACTTTTCCAACTTACAGCACCATAATTTAGCATAAACACGAAACCAGATTGCGATCTATAGTCATCCTTGTCAGTTTGGAAGCTTGCATCTGTGTAACCCTTTAAGACAAAATCATCTTCCAAACCTCCATAAATCAAGAACGGGTCTTTTGTCCTTCTCAAGTACTTAAGAATCGTCTTGACTTCTATCCAGTGACTCTCACCAGGATCTGACTGGTATCTGCTCGTCATGCTCAAAGCATAAGAGACACCCGGTCTAGTACATATCATGGCATACATAATGGATTCAATTGCCGAAGCATATAGGATACCATTCATGCGCTCCCGCTCATCAGTTGTCTTAGGACACTGAGTTTTGCTAAGACTTTTACCATGTAACACTGGCAGGTTACCTCTCTTAGAGTTCTCTATACAGAATCTTTTAAGAACCTTGTCAATGTATGTACTTTGACTTAAACCAATCAGTCTTTTAGATCTATCACGATAGATCTTAATTCTAAGGATGTAAGCGGCTTCACCCATATCTTTCATTGAAAAACATTTTCCTAACCAAGTCTTTACAGACTGAAGTGCAAAAACATCGTTTCCAATGATCAATATGTCATCGACATATAGCACTAGAAATAGTACTACGCTCCCACTAATTTTCTTGTATACACAAGGTTCATATTCATTCTTGATGAAGCCAAACTCTTTGACTGATTCATCAAATCAAAGATTCCAACTCCTTGAGGCTTGCTTCAACCCATAGATGGATTTTTGCAACTTGCATACCTTATTAGAATTTTCTGGATTTACAAAGCCTTCGGGTTGTGTCATATACACATCTTCAAGTAAGTTCCCGTTAAGGAACGTTGTTTTGACATCCATTTGCCGTATCTCATAGTCATAATTGTTGGTGTTGGTGCCTTAGGCACGTTTAATAAACGCTGTAATTGTTATCATTTATTTCATATTAATAAAGAGAAGTTTTTGATTATTATTGTTGTTCATGTTTACTTATAATAATCTCCGTCCCTAGTACTTATTTGGTATTAGTATAAAGGCTAAATGATCATGGGATGATCATGTTAGATTTATGGATACTTGTTAAGTACTGGACATGACCTGCTTTATGAGATCTATATCATGGTCAATGTCATATATTTATATATCTCATATTAGTTATGTAATTTGAATCCTTAGACATGTAGTTATTATAGTCTTCCACTTGATGAACATTATGTTTGACATATTCAAACGCTACCTTTAACCGGGTAGTTATAAAGGGTATGATTTGCATAATCGGATTCATGTAGGGAAGAATAATAAGCTATGATGGATTTGTCCCTCTTCAGAGAGATGTTAAGCTTGAGCCTCTCGTAGGAATGATGTTGATGAAAATGTTCGGCCGGACTCAAATGAATTGATTGGATCAATGTCATTTGGATTATCAACATATTCCGAATCGAGAAAGTATTGAACAAAAACAAGTTGACTGTTTGACCATGACTTGTGTTCAATGACATCGTGGACAAAAAGATTGTGACATGTTCTAAATGGAATGCGAACTTGTATCTAGTTATACTATTTGGGTAGGTATGACGGCTTGCTAGAACCTAATCATATCCTATGGGATCATGTTTGAACCCATTGCCAACATAGTGTAATCCTAGAGGGTCACACACGATCAGAACGAATCCTTAAAGGACTAAATTGGAATTTGGCAGATTTTGGTCTGCATGGCCACGCAGATTAAAGGACTCGGCCGAGCATGTAACGACCCCAAACCCGGGCACTATTTTTAGTCATAAGTTGAGCACTTGTGGGTGATGACCCGTCCCAATTTTATATAAAATTTACACTGAATATTATTTTATAAGTTAATTTGTGTTAGTTTGATTATTTTAAAAGACTTACTTGATCTATTAAAATATTAAATAAAAGTATTTGGGTTGCAAAATGTTCGTAGAGGTGATATCCCGAAATTAAACACGACGTTTTGGGACGGATTGAAATAAATAAAAAAAAATATATGGGACGAATTATGTATTAGGAAGTTGATTTATTTGTCTAGTGGAGGGACCCCTTTGGTGTTATCATGAAACTTGGCCAGCAATATTAGTCTTCACATGGTTAAGCAGGAGGTGTAGTAATTTTAGTTTACTTAGTGACTCATATTCATTTTTTGACCTATTAAGTGGGATTTTCCACCTACTCACCAAATTCTAACCTTCTGCATATATGTGGGTAAACCCAGACGTGACCAAAAAAAACCGGCAACCGGCTAACCGCCGGTTGATAACCGGTCAAAACCGGGTCAAAACCGGGAAACCGGTTAACCGGCAACCGGCTCACCCGTCAACCGTAATTCACCGGTCCGGTTTCGGTTAGGCCTTTCTCAAAACCGGTAAACCGCCGGTTATAACCGGATAACCGCCAACCGGATAACCGGCGGTTAAACCGTTTATAAAACCGGAGGTTAACCGCCTAACGGCTACTTTTCAAAAATTTGCACCGCCCCCCCCCCCATTTCCCCATGTCTGACTGACCACCACTGTCCAAAAACGGCTAGTTTTCCAACTAGCCGTTAGTTCAGTTAACTTTCGGCCTTAAATGAAAAAAAAAAAAAAAAAACCAAAAATTGCTTACATATAAATACCCCCTCCCTCCTACCATTTTAGTTCCACATCTTCTCTATACTCTTTCTCTCTCTACTAATTCCTAAGTCTCTCACTCACACTCTCTCATATTTCCAGTTAGATTGCATAATTCCAGTCAGTTTTTTAACGCTTTCCAGTTAGTTTTTTAACGAAATCACTTTTTTAATTTATTTAGAAAATTCCAGTCACTTTGTTAACCATTTCCAGTCAGTTTCAAATCGTTTTCCAGTTAGTTTTCAGAATTCCAGTCAGTTTTTGAGAGTTTCAGTCAGTTTTTTGACAGTTTCAGTCAGTTTTTTAACAAAATCTGTGTTTTTCATCATTTTCAGTCAGTTTTTTAGCGAGTTTCAGTCAGTTTCTAAACAGTTTCAGTTAGTTTGTTAACAAAATGGCCTCATCTCGAAGGAGCGGCAAGGAACATGTTGATTCTTCCTCACTTAACCCGGAAATTGAGTCACATTTTGAGGAAAGTGAGCAAAATGTTGAAGAAAATGTTCCTCAAAGTGGTAGGGCCGGGGCCGGCCGAGCTCGGGGCGTGGGAAGAGGTGGTCGGGGGCAACGTCAAGCACGAGAATCCAAATCCGACACTTTCACGATCCATTTCCGAAAAGTACAAATTGACCCCAACGACTTTGTACATTTTCGAGCGTGTTGCAACTATTGCACCAAATCTTACCCGTTCGCAAAAGGTAATGGGCATGGAACATTGAACCATCACTTGAAATCAACACATCCTGAAAAACTTGGGATTGATAGTGATCAAGCTCAATTACAATTTGCTCAACCTAACACCCAAGGTACGTCTTCGGTCTTATTTAAGTTTAATAATGTCGTTTATAGGAAAGAATTGTGCAAATTTGTGTGTGTTAAAGGGCTTGCTTTTAACTTTGCGGATGATGAATTTTATGAACGGTTTATTAGACTTTCTTTAAATCCGGCCGCCTCCAAAGTACCACGTACGACTCTCGTACGCGATATTAAAAAAGTGGTTTTGGAATATAAACATTTTTTAATTGATGTTTTATCAAAATTAGATCAAAGAGTTTCAATTTGTGCCGATGGTTGGAGTGATCATTGGCAAAGAAATAGTTATTTGGGTGTTACATGCCATTGGATCGATAATTCGTGGACTTTACAAAAAAGATTACTTGCATATGATAGTTTTGAACCACCTCATTCCGCGGAAAATATTTGTAGAAAGTTGCACGCCATTTTGGCAAAATATGGTCTTTTGCAAAAAATATTTTCTATTTCATTCGACAATGCTAGTGCTAATACCGCTAGTATACCGGAATTGATGCTCATTTGTCAACCGTCACTTGGGGGTAAGTATTTTCATATTAGATGTTTATGTCATATCATAAATTTATGTGTTAAAGATGGTTTGGATGCTTTAGATCAATATGTTAAACCCATTAGAGAGGCTCTTTATTTTATTGCAAAAAAAAATAAAATTACAAGAAAATGGATAAAATATTTACTAAATAAGGGTCTTCCCGAAAAATATTTTTCTATGGATGTTCCGACTAGGTGGAATTCTACCTACAAAATGTTAATTGATGGTTTTGAGTATAAAGAGCATATCATGGATTTTTTTATTAGTATGGGCTATGAAATTCCTTTATTTGCGTATCAATGGAACGCTTGCACTAATTTATGTCAATTATTAAAGATTTTCAATACCGCTACTTTGGCTTTGTCGGGAGTTTATTATCCAACTTCCGTTTTGGTACTTGATCAATGTATTGCAATAGTTCTAAGTTTTAAAAATTTGCAAAATTGCACCATTTTAAACGAAAGCATTGCTTCCATGAGGCAAAAGTGGGTCAAATATTTTGATAACATTCCGTCTCTATTTTTGCTTGCAAAGATGTTGGATCCCCGTATTAAATTGAAAGATCTAGTCCGCATAATAACGTTTTATTATGCAAATTTATACCCCAATGGGGACGGATTACACGAAAACCCGGCGATTATTGTTGAAAATACAAAAAAAGATTTGGTGACTCTTTATAATGAGTATAGTGCAATTCATGGAAATGTTTCTCAATATGGCTCAAGTCCTAATGAAGAAGATATTGGTATTGATACACAATATGATGTGAATAACGATCCATATAGTTTTGTTAATGATATTTATTTTTCAAAACGTCCTAGAACGTCTCCTTCTTCTTCTTCTACCTCTAGCATTCCGTACGAGTTGGAAGCATATTTCTCTACTAGACATGAAGTTGTACAAAACACTTCAAATCCAATTTCTTTTGATATTTTGAGGTGGTGGTCACAAAGGCAAGAAACTTATCCCATACTCTCTTTAATTGCAAAAGAAGTCTTAGCTTCTCCCGCTTCAACCGTGGCCGTCGAATCGGCATTTAGTGTGGGAGGAAATGTTTTGGATGCAAGACGTTCCCAACTAACTTGTGAAAATTTGGAAAATCAACTCTTGCTTGGTGATTGGGTTAGAGCGGAAAAGAGGGAGCAAGATATGCCTTATGAAGAGGATTTAGTAAATGTAGATCCACAATATCAATACGACTTGGAAGATTCTACGGGAAGTTCGGAAGGGGACGGAATGTAGATAGTTTTTATTTTAATTTTTAGAATAGGTTTATTTTTATTTCATTGTAATAGTTTAATTGAGGTAATAAGGCTCCATTTTTTCCTCCCTTAATTATAAAAGGGCAAGGATTGGTTGTCCCCCTCTTTGTAATTTTAATTTTAATTAATAAAATTTAAGGGTACCGTCCCTTTTTTTACTTAAAAAATTTGTGTTATTATACATTATAGTTATACACTTATACATTTTAAGTTTTTAACTTAAAAACAAAAAAAACAAAAGAAAACTGTTTAATATATGTATGACTCATACATATACTCCCGTTTTTTTTTTTTATAAAAACTGTTTAAAAAAAAAAAAAGTTAAAAAATCTGTTAATAAAACTGTTAAAAAAATCTGTTAAGAAAATTGTTTAAAAAAACAGTTAAATTTTTTTTTTTACTTGAAAAAAAAAAACTTTACTTGAAAAAAAAACCCTTTAAAAAAATGAATTGTTTTTTTATTTTATCTTTTTTTTTTTAACAAAAAACTGTTAATAAAACTGTTTTGAAAAAAAAAAAAAAAAAAAAGGTAACCGGTTTAACCGCATTAACCGGTAAACCGTAACCGGACATCACGGTTAGACGGTTAGGTTACGGTTAGCATTTAACGAAAAACATAACCGGCGGTTATAACCGTCAACCGCCGGTTATAACCGGATGGACACGTCTAGGTAAACCCTTCGAGAGAAAGGAACAAAAATGAATAGGAATTTTGTATCTCTTACGAACCGTGTGTGCAGGTTCTGAGGTTCGGTTATGATGTGAATTATTTGGTGATGGGTTTTATCTGTTTTGAGGTAAGGGTTTCTTCTTGTTTTGATTTTCTTGCTTTTAATTAATCATCCGTTCTAAAATTCGACTACACCTAAATGTTAAGGGTATTGAGTAGATCGTTTCTAACCGAATAGAATATATTTTCATCAATACTTTCTCCGTAATAGGTAAGTTACTACTCCTCTTTAAATTATAATATTGCTCATGAATATTATATGTGATATATTTGTGATAATTGTTGTTTTATGGGAGTGTTGGAGTTATTTGTATTTGGGCTATTTTGTGGGTATTCGGATTGTTGGAATCCTTTTATGAGTTTATATAAATAAGATAGGAAGTATTTGGGCTAATTGCTATATTGGTTAACTTTGGGTGTTCTTATAATTAGAACCAGTTTGTGGGTTATATACTTATGGTTGGAAGTTGCAATAGTACTTTTGAGACGGTGAACCAAAAGGAGTATAAAAGAATCAGATTTTTGGCTGAAAAGTGTGTTGGGCCACCGCCCAAATAGGTCCGGAGACCGCACATTATTCTGGAAGGTTTTGGTCTTGGTCAAGTTGGTCTGTGGGCGACCGGACAGGAGAGTGTGGGCGGCCGCACAGTCCTGCTGGGATTTTTAAGTTGTTACAATTGAATTGATTTAAGGTTCAATCGTTGTGTAGGCTTTGGGTCCTATCCTAGAATACCTAGAGGGTTGTTGTGGAATACCAAAGTGGTGGAATTGGTCCTTTGTGATCAAGTTTAAATGGATGTAACCGTTTGGGTTCATTGTGTTGTGATTCTATTTCATGATGGTTATGAACTCTTTATGAGTGTTTCTTTCGTGTGCATCTTGTGATGTGTTTGGCTTGGTTCCCTACGTTGAAATAATTGCCCCCGGTTGTTGTTTAAGCAAGTATTTATTACTATGCTCGTGTTAAAGTCCAGCTGGTACTTGTTGTGGTGTCGGGCAGTGGTAGGGATTATAATGGCACACGAGCCAAGTTCATTGTAAGGCTTCTACCATTGGTTTCCCATTTTTAACCCTCTTCCTTGGGCCACGGATTGGGTTTAGGCTAGCTCTCCTTGGTGTGAGTTTAGTCACCGTTTGGGTTATGACTTTGTGTCATTTCCCCCCCGTTGTTGTTGTTGTTGTTGTTGTTGTTGTTATTGTTTGGTTCCGGAACCGGCTTCAGCATTTTGGTGCTGCTCAGTTGATACCTCTCAGATGGTTATATGTTTGATTCGAGAACCTTGGCTCAGTATCCGCTGATGAGTGTTTATTTCCGCCTTATGTGTGGTATGATGAGTTGGCTTTGCCTCTCATGTTATGTGCTATGTGAATGTTTATTGACATTATTCAATTACGAGTATCATTTCAGCATGTAACGTAGTTTCATTTTAGTAGCTTACTGAGATTTATTCTCACCCCGTTCCTTTAAAATTTGTTTTCCTTAGTTCACAGGAAAGCTAGAGGTTGTAAGCTGTGAGATCTGAAGTTAGGGGACTGTTTTGAGCAGGTTATACTCTTTTGGGGTAGTTTCTCTATGGAGCTTTTATTTATTGTTATTGTGAGGCTGAGGTTGTACAGTGTTATGTGAGTACGGTTGTCTTTTGGGTATATATGTTGGTGTTATAGCAGAGTTCACGCACCTGGTTTGGTATTTAGCATTTTAGTGATGCATATTATGCTATTTTGATATATATGGAATTTGTTAATTTTCGGGGCGTGACAGTTGGTATCAGAGCAATGGGATTAGATCTTGAAAGGGAATAAGAACTCTGATATTGAATAGGTTTCAATACTTGAGTGTTACGATTTTGAGCGGTTTAGAAAACTACGTTTTCTTGAAGTCAATTAGCTTCTTTGGTCATGGAAAATTTGTGCAGAAGAAGCACAACGAATTAGTGGATGAGGTTAAGCTGGAAGTTGGTTGGGTTATGGGTGTGTTATTGATGTCGAGTGTTTCTTCTCTTGTAGTAGATTAGGCATAGGACTGGTGTTAATGATGTTGGTTCCATTAAGGTTAGTTGTTTGAGAATCAAGGGTGTGAGTCTTTGAAGATGTAGGCGTATCTACTTTGTAAGTGGATAATGTTTCATGCTACATACGCATGTTTGTCCTCATCCTGTGATTTATGTTGTGGTGTATTCTCGAATACAAAACTACGTGATTGTTGCTGGTATATATACGGTGATTTAGTTATGTCACATATTCGGGATATTGATGTGATAAGTGGCGTGACCTAGCTTTCTATGTGTCACGAATCTCTTGTTTGCCATCGATTGGTGGTGAATATTTCTATACTGGTATGTGTGACTTTGCTTAGAAGCATAATGGGTTATAAGTGGATGAATCTCTTGTGATGAGCTACATTAATCTTCTTGGAAGAAAAGTGTTTCAGAGATTAAGGGAAAGCTTGAAGATGAGTATTTTCGGATATTTCATTTTGGTCATTGGGTTTGTAAATGTTTCAAAGGAAGCTTGATTGAATTGTCATTAGTCATAACTTATTCATTTTAAACTGGATTCAAGTGATTTTTGAGCCTAAATCGATTAACTTTTTGGGAGATTTCCGTGTGATTAATTTTGTAATTTTAGATATGCGTTGAATTGCTCCAGAATATCGGTTTTGGTGCTATTGAATTGTTTACAGTTTTGGAGAAATTAGTAAATTAAAATGATCGTAAGTTATTCATTTTAAATTGGAATTTGATGATTCAAGTGTCTAATTTGACTATATTTTCAAGACCTTTCCAATGATCTTATTTTCATAAGATGATATATAACTCAAGTGTGGATTGAGATTTAGTAAATTTTTATCTAATTCATCGAACTACGAATTGGGTGATTTTGGGTCTAAATTGGATATTTTCAGAGAGCTCAACTAGGTAACTACGACGAATTATTCTTGTTATCTTATATTGGTGAATTATTCAATCCCTGAAGTTGATCAGTGGTTTAGTTGGTGTTTGATTGATAAGTGGCTATTATTGGTTAAAGGTCAAACATGAGGATATATCGAAGACAATTTCGCATATTAGGTATGCTCATCATGAATTCGAGGTTATGTCATTTAGATGAATAAATGGACTAGTGGTATGGATGGATTTGAGGAATGATATTTTCAAATTATATAATTTGATTTTGGTGGTGAATTGATTAAGGATATGATCAGTGTTAATGTTTCTTGGGGACATGTCAAGTTTCATCATTATAGTAAAAATGATAAATTTACTATCTATAGTAGTATTTCCAAATAGAGATTAATGTATGTAACGATTCAAGGTGATAAAATATTTGTATATGTTTCGAGGATTAACTCCCTATGAATAGAAGCATCTATGACTCAGGATTGATTGTAACTCTATGGATATTGCGTTAGCAGATTATATTTTTGTTTTTATGGGACTAAGTTTGAAATGATATGTTAATAGACTATAAATATTTGATGGATATATTTTCTTAGAAAAACTAAATATGAGTGAATGCAAGTAGGTAGAGAAATTCAAAAATCATGATTGTATTATGCTTTATCATATAAGAAAGATGAGTGTAGTAGAGTAATCACTGAACATGTAAATGTGTATATTATGTTGGATACCGCTGAATGAGAGATGTTGGGAGATTTGACTTAGTGGAACGGAACACGTGTGGTGGAAATTTGACTATAGATACTTAAAGAGATTCACCAGACCAAGTAAGTTACCCATTCAAGTAAAAGCAACATATAATGGGATGAATTTGAAGAATCATATTTGATCGAATAGTTGATAACGATAATTTTTCGTGTATATAATTGAATTCTTGGGTGACAATAATCGTTAGTCTTATTCCTTCTCTTATTTGTTCAGGCAGTAGTATGATTACATGGGGTGCTTGTGGAGATAATATATGATAAGGACCATTGTTGTACATCTTGATCTTAATAGATTCTCTGAGTGTTATGTATATTTATTGGGGTCTTGTTATGATATTAGGAAACCCTTGGGACTGATATATATTTTAAGGATATACTATGTGTGTATGGAGTTGATTCCAAATACTATTGGGATGTTGGAAAAATAAAACTTATGGGTGTTGATGAATTAAGAGTTGATTGAGAGCTTAAAGCTAATCAGAAATAGATTATTTATGATTCAGGATTGGTAAACAAGTGATGCTGATAATCGAGAACGAGATCTTAAGATCAAGTGAAGGATTTAGTGTGATATCCCCATCCCACATCGGAAATATGTGGGAATTGAGTGTGCTATATAGAAGGCCCATACACTCCTACTAAGCATCAAATCATCCATTGGACTTTTGGAGGCCTGTGATGGGATGTGGTTGACTCAATTGAGGAGATGCTTGGTGGGTTAGTGTATGGTACCTATTTGGCGGGTCGGGTCTGCATCAAATCATCCATTGGACTTTTGGAGGCCTGTGATAGGCTGTGGTTGACCCAATTGAGGAGATGATTGGTGGGCTAGTGTGTGGTACCTATGTGGCGGGTCGGGTCTGCATCAAATCATCCATTGGACTTTTGGAGGCCTGTGATGGGATGTGGTTGACCCAATTGAGGAGATGCTTGGTGGGCTAGTGTGTGGTACTTATGTGGCCGGTCGGGTCTACGGGCTTGAGTCGTTACAAATGGTATCAGAGCCGAACCCCGGCTTTAAGGCTTGCGAGCTAGCTCGGGGGTACGATCTGGGTATTGATTGACCTTGCCAGGGACGGCAAGGGTTTGAGTGGGGGAGATTGTGATATCCCCATCCCACATCAGAAATATGTGGGAATTGAGTGTGCTATATAGAAGGCCCATACACTCCTACTAAGCATCAAATCATCCATTGGACTTTTGGAGGCCTGTGATGGGCTGTGGTTGACCCAATTGAGGAGATGCTTGGTGGGCTAGTGTGTGGTACTTATGTGGCGGGTCGGGTCTACGGGCTTGAGTCGTTACATTTATTTTCTTGAAAAAATTACCCAAGAGTGACAAACATGAACTGAAAAGAATGATAGTCACGAGAATTTGAAATCTCGGAAGAAAGAGGAAGTTGAATGAGATTTTCGACATCTTTACCATATACTTTTGATTTTATATGAAATATGGATCGTATATGCTTGGGTTAGAATCTACTTCATTATAACCTGACTTTGGTTGTGAGTAATTATTTGTAAAGATAATTGATTTCAAGGATCTTATGAATACTCTTGGGCATGTTTTCTCTAGTTAAGAATGGGAGTTTCTGGGTTTGTAAAAGTGAGAGAACAAATAAGTAAATTTGAATTATTTTGATTATTTGATACTGAGGAATTTGTTAGGAAGAAGTTTGTATTCTTATCTACTGTT